>SJYT01071307.1:76391-92957 GCA_006410635.1 Cephalophus harveyi | reverse complement strand
TCGGTCGGGGGGGGAGGGGGGGGCAAATGAGACATTGTATTTCTTTGTAATTTTAATGTTGCCCTTTTTGTTCTTCAGTCGCCCAGTTGTGTCCGGGTCCTTGCGACCGGTGGACTGCAGCAGGCCAGGCCTCCCCGTCCCTCACCATCCCCTGAAGTATGCCCAAGTTCATGCCCATTGCATCAGTGATGCCATCCAGCCATCCTAGCCTCTGATGACGTCTTCTCCTTCTTACTTCGGGGTAAATAAGCATCATTTCTCTACGATCTTTATTTTCATGATGACATAGATCGTAGTTGTTTTTATTTTGAAACTAATTTCTCCACTATCAGATGAGCCACAACAGTTTCTGAAACCCATTCATTGTTTTTCCTGTTTTGTAACTTTGCTCATATACTTACTTTTCATCATCTTGCTCTTCCTCACCTGCTCACTGACAGAAAGGTGGTACAAAATTCTCTTTCAGTACATCTTTCCGCTTACACATTTGCTATTATTTGATTTATTTGAGTGTTTCTATTGCATGTGTAGATGGTTTGGACTCTTTGATATAGGTATTCTCAATTTAAAAAAAAGTCAGTCTTTTGCAGATTTTACAACTTGGGCAGAGGGTGCTGCTCGACCTCATTTTTGAAGCTACGATCTTTGCACGGATTATTTCAGGTGGACAAAAGAGGCTCTTGAAAGCAGACGCACGCGCGCCCGTCTAGCGTCAGGACGCACCTCTTGGTCAAGCATGAGCCAGCTCTGTGTTCACGGCAGGCCTGCCGCTGTGTGCCAAGGTGGTGCCAACGGGACGCAGGAAGGCTGCAGGAGCTTCCAGCTTCGCAGGCCGCCATGGAAGGGGAGCCAGTGGCGGCTTCTGTATATAAGCCACAGGGTGCGACGGAAACACACCCAGCAGGCACTGGCCACTCTCCACAGCGCCCGAGGGCCAGGACAGGCTCCTCTGCTCCACAATCGGTCCTGTTTAACATGGCAGCCCTTAGCCAGGCATAATTAAGCCTTTTCTTGACAAATTGGCAAGTTGGAAACCAAAATTGTTCTGTGGCATTTTTTTAGTCTGAACCAGACAATAATGTTTGGAAAACAGGAGAGAATACAGTAAAATCTTTGAAAGCAAAAACAGAACAAGACAACGATAAGAGAAACACTCTATAGGAGGCCAAAATTTCGGACACGTTCGCGCAAAGAGATTAAATGCCTTCCTGGTTTCGGTCATTGTTTTGCTAATTCATGATCATTCTACTTTATTCTATTTATTTTATCATAGCTTATTTTGATTTTCGTTATGCTGCATGGAAAACAGCAGTGGAAGAGTGCCAGATTCTAAGGTAACAGGACCTGAAGGTCAGTGAGACGAGCATGCCTCATTAAGGAAAGGGCTTGCAAACACCGCACTCTGACTTCACTAGCGCTTTCAGAGACTTTTGGAACATGTCAGACTTAATGAGACACAAGCGTTTTACTGAACGTGGATTTTCACCAACTCTGATCTCCTCCCACACCTGTTGGGAGATGCCTTCATAAATCCCTGGGCTCAACAGAGCAATGGATTCCTGTTTATAAAACAATAAATACCATTCACACAATGTTGGAGAGTTTTAAAAAAAGTTTTTGTTTGTATCTACATTATGGATTTCAAAATATTTGTGAAAACTCCCCAAGACACCTCAACTTTCCATTTATTTACCCAAGTTTTGGAAGAAGCCTCCGGGAGACACAAGGATCTTAGGCACCTTCTTGTCCTCAGTTTTGGCCACAGGCATCTCCTTAGTCTTCATGAACTGCTGGGCACCCAGTCCAGGGTCTGTGTCTTGAGCCAGTTATGCAATTTCTCATTTTGAAAGTTGGGGCAGGGGTAGGGAAGCTTTCCACACTCTACACTATAAGGAAGGTTTCATCATGTCTTACAATATAAAATACTAAGACCAAGATTCTACTCAGCTTTGAGCTCCTGATGCAAAATACTAATTTGTTTTCTTGTTAATGTGTAAATTTATCTCTTTTTTAAAAAAAGTTTTACTTTGTATTGGAGTTTAGCTGATTGACAATATTATGGCAGTTTCAGGTGAACGGTGATGGTGCTCAGCCACACGTATGCATGTATCCATTCTCCCCAAAGTCCCTTTTGAAGAAAAAATGCCGTGTCGGATCAGCTCTATTTTCTGTCTCAAGAAGATGGCAATGAGCTGTGGTTGCTCAGACCTGCATCTAGCTGGGCGTCTTCCTTCCTAAGGAACTCTGGTTTAGCTGGTTTCCCCAATCCTTTGTTTTCTCATCTGTAACATACATAAAACACATATTCAGCAAGAGAAAAATGCCTCAGGGAGGAATGAGCTTTCCCCTAATGCACACTGTTCACAACAGAAACTCTCAGTGAATTACCTTCAGTTCAGTCCAGTTCAGTCTCTCAGTCGTGTCCGACTCTCTGTGACCCCATGGACTGCAGCGCGCCAGGCCTCCCTGTCCATCACCAACTCCCAGAGCTTGCTCACACTCATGTCCATCAAGTCGGTGATGCCATCCAGCCATCTCATCCTCTGTTGTCCCCTTTTCCTCCCCTCCTCAATCTTTCCCAGCATCAGGGGCTTTTCTAGCGAGTCAGTTCTTCACACCAGGTGGCCAAAGTAGTGGGGCTTCAGCTTCAGCCTCAGTCCTCCCAGTGAGACATTATGTAACAGGAAGACATGACGAGTCTGGGGGCTCGTGGCTGCATTTGGAGGGGTTGGCGAGTGTGCCCTCGGGAGCTTCTGGTCTTGACTATCTGGCACAGCTGCTTCGCATGGGCAGTCCCCAGCCTGCCTCACAGAGGTCAGCCGCCCAGCCAGCCCTGCGTGGACAGCATTCGGAAGCTCTCTGAATGTGGCCACCTGCCTCCTCCTGAAGGCTGCCCCTGGGGCCCTGGAGAGAAGCCTGGCTCTGCCCTGGCTGGTTTAGAACAGACCCAACTTTCAGAGGACCCACGGCTGGGGGGCAAAGCTGCCACCCATACCCCATGCCCTCCGGCTGGACTCTGCCTGGGGAGGGTCTGTGCCAGAGTGAGACAGCTGCTGTGACGAAGCTCGGGTTCCAGCGACTGCCTTCCAGATCAACCCAGCGCAGGCGGGCGGGGAGGGGTCCTGCTCCCCGGGAGGCCTGCAGGCGTGGCTCTTCCGTCATCTTGAGTCACAGAACCATCCGTGCCATCACCTTTTGGGCGAATCCAGGCTCTGCAAAGTCCTCTACAAAGGAACACAGCTAGAGCCTCAACGCCGTCTGCTTTCACGCTACTTACGGTTCTTCTGCCAGCTCCTGTGGATGGGTTTGCTCAGTGTCCACAGGCAGGAATGAACGCAATTGGGAGCGAGAGAGAAGAGCACAAGTCTCACAAATATTTCTTCCTGCAGAAATCTATCTCACACTCTTTGCCTTTAAACGACAGCGATTAAACTCTATTTTATTTAAATCTTGCTCTGTGTCTTGATCAAAGGGGGAGAAATCTCTGTTCCAATTTGAGCTGGCATCCCTGGTGTTACAGAAAACAGCAGTGAACCAGCGAAGTTGCTCAGTCGTCTCAACTCTGTGACCCCATGGACTGCAGCCTAACCAGGCTCCTCCATCCATGGAATTTTCTAGGCAAGGGTACTGGAGTGGGTTGCCATTTCCTTCTCCAGGGGATCTTCCCAGCCCAGAGATCAAACCCGCATTGCACGCAGACACTGTACCATCTGAGCTACCAGGGAAGACAGCAAACCAAAGACTTATTTCATTCCTGGGTGATAACCGAGGCCTGACATGGAAGCAGAGAGACCCTGAACCAGGGTGTTTCTTTGGAAAAGGAGGTCACCTCGTCAGTGTGTTTGTCTCAATGACTATGCTCTGTATATGAAAGAATTTGATCTTCAGGGTGTCTATTAATGAGGAATAGAGTGGCTCAGGGTCACACCTTTTTGCCTTTTCATACGGCTCATGGTTTGCCATTCCCTTCTCCAGGGGACCACGTTTTGTCAGAACATTTCTCCATGACCCGCTCGTCTTGGGTGGCCCCACACTGCGTGGCTCCTAGCTTCACTGAGTTAGACGAGGCTGTGGTCCATGTGATCAGTTTGGTTTGTTTTCTGGGACCGTGTGTCATCTGATGGATAGGGATAAGAGGCTTATGGAAGCTTCCTGATGGGAGAGACTGACTGAGGGGGAACCTGGGTCTTGTTCTGATGGGCGGGGCCATGCTCAGTAAATCTTTAATCTCATTTTCTTTTGATGGGTGGAGCTGTGTTCCCTCTCTGTTGTTTGACCTGAGGCCAAACCGTGGTGGAGGTAATGAAAACAACGGCAACCTCCTTCCAAAGGTCCCATGATGCACTGCTGCACTCGGTGCCCTGACCCTGCAGCAGGCCGCCGCCGCCCCACGCCTCCACCAGAGACGCCTGGGCGCTCGTGGGCGTGTCTGGGCCAGGCTCTCGTGGGGCCGCTGCTCCTTTCTCCCGGGTCCTGGTGCGCACAAGATTCTGTTTGTGTCCTCCAAGAGTCTGTTTCCCCAGCCCTGTCTGTTTCTGGTGGAGGGCTTATTCCATACACAGGTCTGCTGCACCCAGAGCCCTTATGGAAGGCCACCGCTGACCCGTCCCACCCCAGGAGACACCCAGACACAGTTCTGGCTCAGTCTCTGTGGGTTGGGCGAGCATTTTGTGCCCTTCCCAGGTCTGACCCGTCCCACCCCAGGAGACACTCAGACATAGTTCTGGCTCAGTCTCTGTGGGTTGGGCGAGCATTTTGTGCCCTTCTCAGGTCTGAGCATCTCAGGCGACCAGGCGCTTGGCGAGCACACTGTCCCAGATGGGCCGAGTGTCTTAATCACCTTCACGGTCCCGGCTACTCAGTTTCCCGGGTGCCCCATTATAGCACCGTCTCAGGTGATCTGTATGTCTCCGCTGGAGAGCTGATCTCAGGCTGTGACCTTCCTGGAGGATGTCAACCATCCAGGAGCTCAGGAAGATGTGGTTAGTAGCTGGGAACCTGCTCACAGTTTGGTGGAAGATGCCGTCTCTGGGATTCATTGGGAAAGACCCTGAAGGCAGGAGGAGAAGGGGATGACAGAGGATGAGATGGTTGGATGGCATCACTGACACAATGGACATGAGTTTGAGTTGGCTCAGGGAGTTGGTGACGGACAAGGAAGCCTGGTGTGCTGCAGTCCATGGGGTTGCAAGGAGTTGGACAAGACTGAGCAACTGAACTGAACTGAGAGTGGGCTCAGATGGTGAAGACTCTGCCTGCAATCTGCCCTGGGTTCAAGCTCTGGGTGAGGAAGGTCCCCTGGAGAAGAGAATGGCTACCCACTCCAGTATTTTTGCCTGGAGGATTCTGTCAACAGAGTAGCCGGGCAGGCTACAGTCCATGAGATTGCAAAGAGTCGGACTCGGTTGAGCAAAGGACACGTACAGAGCAGGACAGCATCATCTTGTTCTGTCTTTCATTCTTTTCTTCCGGTTTGGAAGTCATGAGTGGTAGCAGTCTGATGTGTCCAGAAGTTTTATTTTGTTAACAAACACCCGTGAGGCCCCCTTAGGATGCCCAGAGAATTCTGTCTCCCTGTTAACAGTGTGGAGCCGGCTGCCTCCTCAGCTTTCCAGGGGGCTGGTGACGGGTTTGGAAGGATGGGCCGCTGTGGGAACCGTGGGCGCGGCCAGGGCAACCCAGCCCATGTGTCCCTTGTGCCAGGCCGCCCACAGCCTGGGGGCGAGCATCGCTCCTGCCTTGAGAAATCGAGTTTTGCTCTCAGCGCTTTCTCAGAAAAAGAAAAAAAAGTGCATTTCTGTTTCAAGTGGGAAGAGAGAAGTCTCTATGAAACAAACGTGTCTGTGTGCATGTTTATAGCAAAGACCTGCCCGAGTCATTCGATCTCTGGCTTTTGAGTCGGGGACAAATACAGCAGATTTAAAACAGGTGACACGGCAGGCCTTCCAGCCAATGGCTGGCAACCCTGGGAGCAGTGTTTTCATCCTCCTTTCATGGATGGATGTGAACAAATTTTTAAGAAAGTCTCTTGTGTGTCGATTCTTGGCCAGCGAAAGCCTCAAAGCCCTGGAAGAAAGGGTAGGAATGAGACGCCAAGCCCTGGGGACCGAGCAGACAAAAAAAGAAAGAAAGAAACAGGAAAGCCACGCTCTGTGTGTGAGAACTGTAACAAGGACGGAATATTTCTTTCTTTCTTTCTTTTTTAAAGGCAGCTCAGAGAGTGAAAAAAGACTTGCCGGGGAAAGAAAATAGGAGATTCCTAAACAGACAGACAGGAATGGACGGGGACTCTGGAAAGAACACAGCAGCTGTGCTTGACTCTCTGGGAAGAAGAGCACTCAGCGTGCACTTCTTTCCAGAAACATAGCGTGATTACTGACTGCAGACACAGCCCTAGGCGTCCATGGTTTCCTGCGAAAACGTTCAGGCTTGTCTCTGCGCATGTTGTTGCTGTTTAGTAGCTCAGTCGTGTCCCACGCTTTTCGACCCCATAGACTGTAGCCCACCAGGCTCCTCTCTGTCCGTGGGATTCTCCAGGCAAGAGTACTGGAGTTGGGGAGATCTTAAAATTCCATTCTGCAACTTGGGAGCAGGGCTCCCTGGGGAGATTAGGGAGCTGAAACTGAGGCCTTTAGGTTTCTGCCCTTTTCTGCCCTGTCCATGGCTGCTTCCACTAAGACACCAACAGCTTGTTCTGGTCTGGCTTTTCACGATGCCTCATCTAACAGGACTCCCTGCCCAGAGAAAGGAGCTCTGGCACCAGGCCCTCCTGGAAGGAGAAGCCGTCCAGAATACGATCTTTTTCTTCTTTTTGTTCCCTTTCATTCTCTGAGTTGACCTGAGAAGCTCAGCACAAAGGACTGGCCCGGATCCAATGCACCATCTCTTGGACTCAGGGTTTGTGTTAAGGCAGGGACTCCAGTGCCTTTATCGGACGATGCATGAACATCTCCTGCAAGGCCCGTCTGGGTCAGACCCGTTCCTATGGGCACCCCAGTCTCGCTGAGTGGGTCTCTTTTCTGTTGTCACTGGTTGGGTGGCACTGTACTTTAATACCCCAGAATCTTCACACGGGTGTGCGTGGTGTGTTTTGCAGGTCACGGGCACTGAGGAAGCGAGAAATTGGTGTTGGTCAGTTGTGCTGGGGGATCTCAAAGGCTGACACTCTTTAGGATCTGATACTCTTTGGGGATGGGACCCAGCAGCTTGCGATCTTCAATAATGAACAATTTACCTAAAAACCAAATGAAAACCGCTCCTGCGGCGCCTGAAGCATTGTGAGTCCTGAAGGCAGGGAGTCTGGGAGACCGGGTGGCCGTGACCGAGAGCAACGTGGTGGGCGTGAGCGCTTGAGGGGCGGGCTGGCTTCTCAGGGCCGCGCCGGGGGCTGAAAGAAGGGGTCTTGAGCGCAGAGGCTCCAGTCCAGGTTCACAGCAGCATCAGGAAGCCAGGGACCATCCATGTCTGTGCTGACGCCTCCCTGGTTGCTGGGCTGCCTCAAGGTTGAGGAACCCAAAACAAGGCTCAAAGTCTGGACCTGAAGTTTGGCGAATGACAAGACTTGCTGAATTTTGTGTCTTCGGGGATCTCCTGTGAAAACTAGGACTTTGGCCAACAAAGAGTGGGCCCAGAGAATAGGAAAGGGCACATTTAAGAGAATTCAGATGACAGATGATGCTTAATCCTCACCCTCTCAGCTGGTTCCAATTTCTACCTTGCAGATTATAATTAACTGTAAAGAGCTGAGTTCGGTCCAAGTTTCTTTGCTGAGTTTCTTTCTCAGAAAACAGCATCCACCTAAAACTCTCAGACATCCTACATTCCGGGGCTCCACACTGCCCCTGGCTGTTGGTTCTGGATGGAGCTCACCCAGTGATGCTGGCCACAGGGCCTCAGCGTCCCTGCCATGGCCGCCCTCTACACAGCGAGCTGCCCACGCCTCCAGCTCCCCATTGCTGGTCCCGCCGGACGCCTGCTCGCTCTCGGGGCTCCCTTCCACCTTGCAGCCTCTATGGACATCTAACCGTAGGCTCTAACATAGGGCAGCAGCCTTGTCCCAGGTGTGGCCGCCCCCTACACAGCGAGCTGCCCACGCCTCCAGCTCCCCATTGCTGGTCCCGCCGGACGCCTGCTCGCTCTCGGACGCCTGCTCGCTCTCGGGGCTCCCTTCCACCTTGCAGCCTCTATGGACATCTTACCGTAGGCTCTAACATAGGGCAGCAGCCTTGTCCCAGGAGAGTTTGGGAAAGCACATCCCCACCTCTACTCTGGGGAGGCAAGTTCACCACGTGAGAAAATCCCCACACATCAGATGGTTGCTCAGAAGATGCTGGGCAGCCCTCAAGAAGGGAAGGAGCCCCCCAGAGCCGGATACAGCCATTCTGATCAGCCGTGCCGACTTGACCGGATCCGATGTGACTTTTGATGGCTTCCATCCTTCGTGATCAGAACTGCAACTCTGTAGGCATCTCGTGGTTCTGGAGGGGTGGCCCGGGCCGCACCTATACTGAAGAGCAGATATTTCCAAGTGCTGAGCTCAAAGGAAAGTGCTCGTGACCAGGGGCACAAGGTCACGCACCTGGGCCGCCCACCCGGCATGGGTGCCGGGGAAGCCGGGTGCGCTGCAGTAACAATGCCCGCTTTGGGGACTTGAAATTTGCTTTTTTTTTTTTTTTTAATTTTATTTATTTATGTATCTGTTTTTGGCGGTGCTGGGTCTTTGTTGCTGCAGGGGCGGTTTTCTCCAGTGGGGATGCTCGGGCTTCTCACTGAAGTGGTTTCTCTGGTGGAGCACCGTCTCTCTGGCAAGTGGGGCTGAGGAGTTGTGGCTCCCAGACTCTAGAGCACAGGTTCCATAGCTGTGGTGCCCGGGGCACGTGGGATCTTCCCAGATCAGCGACGGAACCGGTGTCTCCTGCACCGGCAGGCAGACCCTTCACCACTGAGCCCCAGAGAGGCTCTGAACGTTGTTTTCGTTCATTTGAACCCTACAACTGTCTTGCGAGGGAGGCAGAGCCAGGCATGTCAGCCCGTCTGCCAGCACCCTACAGGGCTCCCAACTCTGCTCCCGTGGGCTCTGGGTCAGTAGGCTGCAGGCTCAGGGGACAAACAGCTTCCGCATCAGGAGCCCGAGACTCGGGACTGTTTGGTGCCCCAGTACATGTCACACGGCCCCATCACACCCCTAAGCTTTGTAAAGCAGACGTACTGGTTATATCTGCTCCCAAACAAACCCTCCTGCAGATCTACCCTTGGCATGTGCATATTTCATCAAAACCATTGTTATTAAAGCATGAGAAGGATAAAACTTAACTGTGAAAAGGGCACAGGATGAAACCTTTATGTCCAAAGTATCATAAAGACTAACACATTAAAACATAGATTTCTACACAGAATCAGTTTTGAAATGTGTGTCCTTAGGACAAGCACAGTGTAATGACTGATTTTTTTTCTTTTTTCTTTTTTTTTGCTGATGATCCTCAAAATGATTATTTTGTGTTTTTGAAAAAATAAAATAAAATGAGTTGGAGCCTATAAAAAAAATTCTACCATGATACTTTTTATAAGGTACTATTGAACAGAAGAGATGTATTAATTGAATCTAATGTATTTTCACAATATTTTAATCACTTTTAAAAAACTTTACTCACTTTTGGGTGTGTTGGATCTTCACTGCTGCGAGGCGTTCTTCAGCCACAGTGAGCAGGGCCGGCTCTCTGGGCGTGGTGCACGGGCTTCTGACTGCGGCTGCTGCTTTTGTTGCAGAGCGTGGGCTCATGGGTGTGAGGGTTTCAGTGGTCGCAGCACGTGGGCTTAGCTGCTCCAGGCATGTGGAATCCTCCCACACCAGGGGCAAAACCATGACGGGTGAGCTCTAATCCACTGGTCCACCAGGGAAGCCCGTCCTTTCACAATATTTAATCGTGTTTATGAACCACTAAAACTCCGTTTTCTTAATGGAAGATACCAAATTCCTGGGTTTAGAAGGATATTTTTCTTGCCTCCCTCCTTCCTCCCCACGTCTCAAGCGAAGCATAGCATGTCTTGAGTAAGGAATTGTAAACAGGAGCCACTCTCCTGCCTCCAAGGAGCACGCTGTAGTTGGAGAGAAGGTGTGATGCAAACTGCAGTAGAGGTAAGATAAAAACCGGAGACTGTCAATAAATATGGCCAAATAATACAGTGGAATCGATTAAGCCATGGGGTGGAGGCAAGTGGTGAGGATGCTCTGGAAACGGGGGTTTCCGGGTCAGCGTGTGCAGGCCTCATCAACGCCTGCTGCGGGCCAGTGCAGCCACCATCCCACGGGTTCCACTTCCTCTCTGGGGCCCTGGGGACGCAGCACCTCCCCTCGGAGGTAGGTGCTCTTATTACTACTGATCCACTCAGCTCCAAGCACTCCTTCTCTGTCTGCTTTCTGTGAATTCTTTGGAGCAGATGATCTTCACCCTGAAAGTCATTTTTTCCCCAGGGCATCTTCTGAACTCCCAGGCAGGACTGTGAAGGGGCTGCGGGCTTCGGACAGAGCTGTAGGACACCTATCTCTGGGCTTAGCTGCAGACGGTCAGTGCTGGCAACTTCAGCGGCCACTTGGCGACCACACCACACTCTCATGTCCACGCAGCCAGCCGTGATCAGAGCTGCACACGTCCACAAGGCGGTCAAAGGCATGTGTATGACCCTAAGACAGCCTCCCATAAACACTTTAGCTTGAAACAATTTCAGGAAAAATATGACTCCCAGGGTATACACTGGGCTTGTGTTTCTCCCTCCAAGCACTCTTCCGAAGGGCTCCTGGAGCCTGAGCCTTGGTGGCAACAGCTCAACTGTGTCATTTCTTTCCTCTTTGTTGATGCTGTAAATTAAACTCTGCTGGAGAATGAACCATTTCATATTATAATAATGCCTGTCCGTTTTTCACTGTGCATGATAAAATGCCAACGCTTTAATTAACTTTTTAAAAATAACAAATACTAGAAACTGTTCTAAGATCTTATTAAGAGCACATTTCAATGTTCCTTCCTCTTTTAATTTTGGCTATGCAGCTCCTGTGTTGTGTATTATCTATCTTTCTCCATATAATTGTCTTGGTGGAACAATCTATTTTGGGAACACTGTTTGAATAATAACTGGAACTCCACTCATTCAGATTTTCCTGTCATTTCTGTAGCATATGTGATTTTGACTGAAATTTAGATATCTTCAAAAAAGTGTCTGGGAATGTCAGGATACAAACATAGAAAATTCAAGTTAAAAGCAATTTGGTTTCAAAACAAGGAATCAATAAGTTCGTAATGTCTTTGCATGATTTCAGCTCTGGATGTAGCAATTAGCTTCCATATGCTACCAGGTTTTTATAATTATAATATATTATGTGATACTGTATTTTTTTCATTAACTCACCTCCTAATAGTAATACAGATTTATATCTTGCTCTGTAGTGTGTAATGTACATGAAAGTAATACAGCTGCATTTAAATACCAGTTTCATAATTGAGGATTATCACCCCATTATTCCTGATTAAGAAGTGTTGTACCTGTGGGAAGATGTATATGAATGCACCCTGGTCTGATCTAAACCCCAGCCCAATAAAGCCTGGATGAATTTTCCAGGTTGAAAATAATAACATTTTTTATTAATGAAAAATAATAATAGAACCACTGTTGGGAAAAGTAATCAAAGAACCACTGACTCCCCAGTTACTTTTGGAAAAGCACAGTCACTGTTTCCCACAGAGCACAGAAGAGTGTCCCCTCACTGCTCGCCAGTCAGTCTGCCCTGAGAATACAGTTCACACTCAGGACAGGTCCTGTGCTCCAGGGGAGCCCTTGGGGGCTGATCCCAGAGACACTGGTGAGTGTGGGCTGGTGGGAGAAGACGGAGAGGCAGGCTCCCCAAATTTGGTTCCTTGATGGCCCGTGGTCTCTGGGCTGCCAGAGGAGAAATGGAGACATTGTTGGGGGTGGGGACACTAGACCAGCACAAGGGACTTGGGTGAAGACGGGCCCAGCGATGGCACCTGTCCTCTGGATTGCCGGATAAGGGTAGCTGAGATTTTTTTGCTTCTCAGAAGAACTTTCTGAGCACGTGTGTGAAGCCACCCTTTTGGCTGGGCCTTGACTTGCAGGGCCAGCCTTTTGTTTTTCACATTTTTAAATGCACGGTGCCAACTGCGCGTGTGTGTGCTTTTCACTGATCACGTCAAGGACTTCTCATAAAATCATGCTCCATCCCATGAAATGAAAATGCACTCCCACATGAGACGTGAGATCGGCTGAACCAAGCGTGAGTCCAGAGATCCAAGGACCTGGGTTTAATCCTGATTCAAGCATAATTCTGATTTACGCATGACTCAGACAGTAAAGAATCTGCCTACAATGCAGGAGACCTGGGTTTGATTCCTAGGTCAGGAAGATCCCCTGGAGAAGGAAATGGCAACCCACTGAAGTATTGTTGTTTGGAGAATTCCATGGACTGAGGGGCCTAGCAGGCTCCAGTCCATGGGGGTCCCAAAGACTCGGACATGACTGAGCGACTAACACACACAAGCATAATTTGATCTCCAGTCTGTAGGCAAAACATGTCACCGGCCGTATCAGCGAATAAAGGATGTTGCCACCATCCAGCCATCAGCTGCTGCAGCTGCCCTGGACTGTGCACCCTGAGGGGACTTAGAATGGAAAGCCACAGAATGTGCGTGCACGCATGCCAAGTTGCTCAATCATGTCTGACTCTCTGCGGCCGTATGGACTGTAGCCCGCCAGGTTCCTCTGTCCATGGGAAATAGCTGAGGCATGCATCAAAGGAATGATTTCAGTGAGCCTAGACACTTGCATCTTCCCATCCATAGAAAAGCCGTAAATTCATTAACTTGAGATGTCTGGTTTTCTTTAATTAGCAATACTCTGTTGATGTTCCAGCTACTTGGTTTTTGTTGCAAAGATTCCTATATATCCTGGCTCTTCTCTCACCTCTTTAGAGCTGCTCTTTGGAGCAATCTGAGAGGGGGTCTCCTGGGCTTAAGTCCTCAGAGAGTCTGCTGAATAAAACGTAACTGTCAATTTTAAGGTTGTGCAATTTTTTTCAAGGCTAAATGCAGCTTGACAATTTCAATACTTTTAACCCGTAAAGTGCCAAAAAAGCCCTTTTAGCTATTAATATTGTCTGTAGTTTCACATGAGCTGAAAAAAGAAAGATCTTTCAACAGGAGAGAAAATGAGCAGAATGTCTTAAAAGTTTAGATACAATTAAAAAAGAAAAACAGAAACTCAACTTACCACCTCATGTGTCATAAACAGTGTAGCTCACTGGATAGTGAGCAATGTCTATTGCAATACTAAACTGCGTTCTCTTGTACACTATCACCCAGATAATCTAAGTAGCATTTAGCGAAAGGTACTGCATTTTTAAGAAGTCCCTTCAATTCTGGAAAGACCTCTCTTTCGTCTCAAAAGGGAGCTACCCTGTGTCTGCCGTCACACTGAGTGGAGTCGTCACAGCGTCACCAGGGTCACCAGGCGGTGGTTGTGTGTGACGCTCCGTGGGGGTGGCAGCGAGTGAAAGCTGGCTTGCAGGAGCATCACAAAGATTAATGGAAAGGAAGCGCTTTCTGGATGAGTTTTTCACATCAGAGTGCCTGTGTCTTAATCACATTGTTTGTAGCTTTGTATCATATATGACAGAGTTTTATGCCCCTGGATGACTTCTTAAGGTGAAAGTTCAGTACAATTTTACGTTTTCCCTCTGGTGCTGGAAAACTGTTCAAATGTCAATTCTATGGTGGCCTGTCTAGACCCCAGATGTGGAGAGAGTCTGCACAACTCACATCAAAGGTTATACTTGCTCTTTTTCTTTTTTTTGAATTCTTACACTGCCTTATTCTTTTTTCCCTACTCATCACTTGGAAGCAGTGGTTTCAGCAGCATCATTGTTCTTTTCCATAGCAAGTTTTCTAGAGTTGCACTTAATTTGCTGCTTGTAACCTTCTATTCAGCAGCAAGGAGCTAATTGAGTGTATTTGAACTGTGGGTAAAAATAGTGCACAGATGCCACCCCTGGGAAAACAGCCTGGTGGTTCCTGAAAAGTCAAACCGCGTTAGCCTGCTGCTGTTCAGTCACTGAGTCATGCCCAGCTCTGTGACCCCACGGACTGCAGCATGCCAGGCTTCCCTGTCTTCCAGCATCTTCCAGAGTTTGCTCAAGTTCACACGCATTGAGTCAATGAAGCTGTCTGACCCTCTCACCCTCTGCCTCCTCTTCTTCTTTTGCCTTCAAACTTTCCCAGCATCAGGACTTCCTAGCATTACCCAGCAATTACACTCCTAGTTATCAGCCCAAGAGAAATGAAAGCATATGTCCACTCAGGAACTTGGGAGTGAAAACTCATAGCGGCCTTATCCATAACAGACGAAACTTGGAAGCAACCCAAATGTCCATCTACTGAGGAGCAGGGATACACAAAATGGCCGTGGTACATCCTTACGGTGGAGTATTATTCAGCTGTGAAAAGGAAAAGGCCGCTGACACCCGCTGGAGCATGGGTGAGCCTTGAGGACATAATGGCAGTAACAGAATCCAGTCACAAGGGACTGAGTGTTCCGTGACTTCATTTAGAGGAAAATGTCCAGAAGATGGATCCATGCAGACAAAAGGTAGACTAGTGGTTGCTTGGGCCTGGGGGCGAGGGGGCAGTGGGAGGGGGAGGGGTTTCCGAGTTGAGGACCACTGACTAACGGTGATTGTGGCAGAAGTCTGTGACTATGCTCAAAGACATTAATTTGCATGGTAGCGAATTGTGCGAATGTAACTTGCACACAATAAAACTGTTGCCAATACAGACAAACGGTGCCCAGGGCCGGGGGTGGTTTGAGGAGCGTTAGCTCCCGAGTGGCCCGGCCGCCCATCACTCGCTTTTTAACTTGCATGTTTCGTGGAGAGTGAGTCCTGCCACTTTGTGAGGGTTAATTATTTTTACACAAAGACAGTTTCTGTGTTTGTGGATGCATATTTTAGGCCGGCAGACAGGAAATCTTGACACTGACGTACAAAGAGTTGTCAGGATGACAAATCAAGGGTGAGTGTGTTTGGGGGACACAGGAAGGGGAACGCGTTTGGGGCCTGGTTGACATGGGTGAGGAGGCTCACGGGGTACCCACAGTGGTCCAGCAGCCCCAGGCCAGCTCTGGCCCCGGGCCGTGTTCCTGCCACCCCCTCTGCCCCCCACTGCAGGATGCCCCCCACTGCTCAGCTTCCTGCCCTTGCCCTTCTGATGTCGCCAGAGAAGTGTGTGCAAGGCAGGTGAGGGATGTTTCGAGACTGAAGTCCTGAATCAAAGGGTCTTGGGCCACAGCGCGGGCCCAGAGTTCAAGCTGGAGGTTCAGTCTTGCACGGATACTTGGACTCCATGGTGATGCCTCAACAAGTAAAGACACGTCTCATGGCAAAGGAAGTCAGGGCCGTGGCTGGGCGCCCTGGCTTAGGAGAAGGGCACTCTGGCCAGCGAGGCCTGTGGTCCCGCCCGTGAGGGCCTGGGACCAGGTGTAAACACAGGGCTTCAGGACGACTCTGCCCCACCCCGAGATACACAGAATTCTCCAGGGCTTGGTCCGCACACCGGGCACAGACAGACAGACGGAAGGTCAGACACGGAGCCCACAGTCCTGAGCCTGTTCTCCTGCTCACAGAGGAAACAGATTCCCAGAGCACAAAAGGGCCAGCTTGAAATTCTATCCGTGTTCTGAGCGACTGGCCGGCGTGAGAACATCACATGTTTGCCGCTTTTTCAAAAGAAGGGAAACGAGAGGGAAATTAGGAGCCTGGAGGGCTGAACCGTCCATGCAAGTGCGCCCTTGGCCCCGGGGCCCTGCGTTTTCTCACCAGGTGCCCGCGCCCTGAGAGGCGGACCAGGGACCCTGGGGTCATTCTGAGGGTTTCAAGATAACAAAGAGTGTCCACACGGCCGTCAAAGGCTAATTCACCAGGCCAGAGCCACCGGCAGCAGAGAAATAAAACCCTCTGCGGATTTCCTCCACGACCAGAAGAATGTAAATGAAGATTCTTCATAAATATGAAGACGGAGAAGATAAAGATGAAGATGAAAGGGAGGAGGAGGAGGCAGACAGGCAGGAGGCGAGAGAGAGTAGGAGATGCTGGTGGCAAAAAGGAGAGCCCCAGGAGGCTCAGACGCAATATTAAAAAAAATAATAAAATAAAAGACAACCACCCCGAACCACAGGCAGCTCCAGGTGTTTAAGTGTGATGCTGGGATGGACCGTCTCATTTTCTCCCTTCCTTTTGGCGGTTTCTCAGCCCGCCGTAGTTTGAAGAAAATAGGAATAAGCATCTTTTGACCACAAACAGATGTGCTTGATAAAGAAAATGTCAGCAAAAATACTAAAGCAGTGTGTCACAGCAGCTTTCTGACAGATAGAGGGAAAAGGTGAAAAATGTTCTATCATGTCCGACAAGGTGTTCTTTTTGAGATTTAAAGATCACTGTGCAACTTTAAACATGTTCGTCACTTTGGCTGTGACTGGAGCGATCCGGAGCTTCACAAGAACTTTATC
>SJYT01071307.1:59512-76205 GCA_006410635.1 Cephalophus harveyi | reverse complement strand
GGCCGAGGATGGGGAGGGGGGAGGGTTTGGGGGGAAGGCAGCCGGGGCCCATTTATCTCGGCTCGCTTCCCTTCAAAGCCAACAAATAAATTACAGTGTACATTTGATACAAATTGATTTCTTAACTCAAATAACAATGTTGTCCTCCCGGTCGGGCCATGTGTCACTCACTCGTGCGCCTGAGTGAAAGCCTCCATCTGCGGGGGTGACAGAAATAGGCCTGACACGCGCGGGCAGGATGCTAATCACCGGGGCGCCGGCCTTTGTGCGCCCCGCGATAAGCGGAGCGGCCGCCCCGGCGCGCGCGAGCCCGCGCGGCCCATCAGCGTTCGTTCCGCAGCCGCCGGGCCGGGAGCTGCCCCCTATTTCATGGAGGAAAATAAGATCCGGCCACGAGGGCCGGGCCGGGGAGCCCCCGTGAAAGCAGAGCCACCGAGCATCCCGGGCTGATCCTTATCAGCCGCTGCAGAAATGACATATTGGCGGGGCCGGGAATGGCTCAGCGCCGAGCAGGGGGACAGGCTGGGAGGTGGGCCACCCGCTAATTGGATTTGCCCTGGCTTGATAAGCAGGGGCTGCCCGCTGCCAGCGACGCGGACGCCGGTGGCTTTTTCTTTGTTTCAGTGGGAGCCGGGAGAGGGAACAGGCTGCCCCTTTTGAAGCCGAGGTGTCCTCCTCCAATTCCAGCCACAGGGGTCAGGCTGTATGGGGGTGTCGCCCTTCGGACACGCAGGCGGTTGGGTTCTGATTCTCATCGGAGCCTGTTTAACCTGAGCGACCCCTGGCAGGAGGCGCACAGCAAAACTCGAGAGCCGGAGAGCCAGCCGAGGCGGGGAGGGCCAGGGCGGGGGCTGCCTCTCCGGCCGGACCCTGCACGTCCTGGGACGGGGCTCTGCACGGGCAGAGTCCTCCTGAAGCTGCTGGGGGAGCAGTCCCTTTCTCCTGCTAAGGGGAAGATCACATAAACGTGGCCTTTAATGGACGGGAGGCCTAGGAGGGGCGTTTACTTCTTTTTATTTAATTGGAGCATAGTTGCTTCCCCTGTGGCTCAGACGCTAAAGAACCTGTCTGCAGTGCAGGAGACCTGGGTTCGAGCTCTGGATAGGGAAGATCGCCTGGAGGAGGGCATGGCAACCCACTCCAGTATTCTCGCCTGGAGAATCCCATGGACAGAGGAGCCTGGGGGGCTACAGTCCATGGGGTCGCAAAGAGCCGGCCGTGACTAAGAGACTAAGGCACACTTCCCGTTACAGCTGTGGTGTAATGCCGCGCTGGTTTGCTCTACACAGCAGCGTGCTCACGCACACATGCACAGTGTCCCCTCCTTTTTTGAGTCCCATTGAGGTCACCCTTCAGCACTGAGTAGAGTCCCCTGTGCTATGCAGTAGGTTCTCACTGCAGGCTGAGTCACTTCAGGCGTGTCCAACTCTTTGTGACCCCGTGGACTGAAGCCCACCAGGCTCCCCTGTCCATGGAATTCTCCAGGCGAGAATACTGGAGTGGGTTGCCATGACCTTCTCAAGGGGATCTTCCCGACCCGGGGATCGAACCCCCGTCTCCTGTGGCTCCGGCATGGCAGGCAGATCCTTCACCGCTGAGCCACAGGGAGGCCCAGGCTCTTGCTAGTCATCTATTTCATAGATAGCATATATGTCAACCCCAGCCTCCCAATTTATCCCGCCCCCCCTTCCCTCCCCTAGTGTCCAGACATTTGGCCTCTATGCCCGGGTCTCTATTTCTGCTTTGCAAACAGATGCATCTGGACCACTTTTCTAGATTCCACATATGAGTGATGTTAGGCAATGTTTGTGTTTCTCTTTCTCACTTCACTCTGTGTGATCGTCCATCCACATCTCTGCAAATGGCACAATTTCATCCTTTTTCATGGCTGAGTAATATTCCACTGTCAGTGATAATTCCAATATCACTGAAATTTTATCCAACATTTATCATTTCAATCACATTTAGCATATTGAAATGGAGTGGTGAGTTTTAATATGGCTTTTTTTTTTTTTTTTTTTTTTTACTTTGTGTAACCTCTTTAAATTGTTTTACAAAACATCTTCACCATTCAGAATCTCTAGTTTAGCAATTTAGCCCATGCTCTCTTTGGTTCTAATACTGTACTCTCCCCAGAAGAGAAAGAGTCCAGGTGACAAGTGTATAATTTCTCCAACATCTTTGTCTAGGGACCTTGAAAATGCCCTGTATTATAGATGATCAGTTCAGTTCAACTGCTCAGTCATGTCCAACTCCCTGTGACCCCATAGACTGCAGCATACTAGGCCTCCCTGTCCATCACCAACTCCCAGAGTTTACTCAAACTCATGTCCATGCATCACTGATGCCCTCCAAGCATCTCATCCTCTGTCGTCCCTTTCTCCTGTTCTCAATCTTCCCCAGCATCAGGGTCTTTTCCAGTGGATCATCCGGTCACATCAGGTGGCCAAAGTACTGGAGTTTCAGCTTCAGCATCAGTCCTTCCAATGAATATTCAGCACTGATTATAAATGTTCAGCTTAGGCAGTTAACAAAACTGAACAAGGTTTGGTAAGATTTTCACAGTGAGCCTCACTGGAGACTGTGGATTATTAAAATCATGTGCGTTGTCTATTTTTTTGTTGCATAGCAACATTCATCCGCAGAAGGCTGTGATCGCCGCGCTGGATCAGACTTCAGAGGAAAAGAAAAGGAGATAAGTATTTGCTCTCCAAGGGCTTGCTGTCGAAGTGATCTTGATGGATCCTGTTTGGAAATCTGGGGGGCCTCCCCCCACACCTCCTGGATGAGTCTGTGTCAGTTGTGAGACACAAGAATCAGGTTGGGGAAAAACTCACCCCCGTTTCTGGTAGAGTTGACTTACAGATACTCTCTGGAGCCCCAGGGCTGCAAGTCATTACATTCCTTCCATCTCGCATCGTCCACAATGTAGGGTCATAGTCAGGGTGATGGATGAGAGCTAGCCTGCACCTGCCACCACCCACCCCACATGCTGGAGGCAGCAGGGGACAGAGTGGGGCCGGGGTCCCACGTCCGTCAGGACAGTCTCCAGAACACGAGTCACGAGAGGCCCTGGATCCTGAGACACCAAGCTTCTAGGGGAAGAGTTGGGGTGCGGGGAGGGCTCGGCTCTGAGCAGCTTCTCTGGGAAGCGGTGGGGAAGCCGGGACTGAGTACACCCGCAAGGCACACACATCCCAGGATGTCTGCACGGGATCACCCACCGCTAGGCCCGGCAGTGGCCTACATGGCCAACGGGGTTCCAGATTTCACAGCCTCCTTCAGGTTTTGCAAACTTACATGTTTCACAGATCATGCTTTTGGCATTATCTCATTTGAGATAATGACTCCATCAATTAATTCATCCAGAAGCATTCATTCACTTCCGCTTCGTGTCTCAGGGTATATCAGCGAGCAGTCAGAGGTCTCCTGGCTCGAGAAACTTAGGTCACAGCTCAGGAAGACCACTGACATCAACTATGAACTCAACACAAATGTAAGCAACACAGCCTGTGGTTAGTTTCTGAGTGCCATGTGCTAACATAGTCGGGGCTGGGTCAGGACGATGGGGAGCTTGGGATTGCTGTGCCCTTTCACGTAGGGTGGTCAGGGTGAGGGCAGCCGTTTTGAGAGGGGGACCTGGCCTGGAAACTGGGACGTGCGTGCTGGCTGGGAGCACAGTGATGGAGTAAGAGGCAGGAGAATGTGCTGGCGGGCGAGCAGGGGAACCCCTCCCGGCCTAGGGCCGAATACAGGGGAGGAGGCTGGGTCAGGAGGTGAAGCAGATAAGACATGGCCAAGAGCCAGGGCTTTCCACTTGCAGTGACGTGGGAGCCAGGGGAAGCTTGCTGGAAGAAGAATGATGCCTTCTTACACTTCGGGAGCTCCCCCAGCTGCTCGGTTGAAAGTGGCCTGGAGGGGCGAGGCTGGAGGCAAGGATGCCTTTGGGAGGCTTTCATGCGAGGTGGAGCCCCCGTGTCTTCAGTCCTGAGCACAGCAGTGTGAAGGAAGAGCGGTGGTTTCATTTGGGAGCAGCGGGGAGGGGAAAGTTCAGCTGAACCACTGGATAAGGGCGAGAAAGCCACAGAGCCGTCTGGACCTTTGGCTGAGGGTGCACGGGCTGGAGGGAGTGAGAAGGGAAGACCGTCAAGAGACTGGGATGGGTCTGACTTTCCAGATGTGGAAACGAAGGGTAGGCTCAGAGAGGTTATAAAATTACTCAGGATCACACAGCAAGGCGCCAGAAGCAAGCAGAGGCTGCACAAGCCCTCTCACTCCTGGAGACCAGGCCCAGGACTGAGCCTAAAGGCCTGTTCCCTCCTGCTGGGGGACCTTCTTCTGCTTGCTGCGCTGTATGTACGTACCTGGGTCAGAGCGAGCAGTACAGCATCGCTTTGAGGCTAATGAGTTTTTATATACAAAACAAACCTTGGTGGAAACCCAGTATGTATGTGTGTGTGTGAGAGAGAGAGCATTTGTCTAATTACCTACTAGAGACATTTTGTCCCCAAAGCAATCACAATGCTGGGTATTCTGCTTATTCCTGGGGTCTGCTGCAGAAATGGAAAATATTAAATCAAGTCTTTGCTCTCTGGAAAAAAAAAAAAGAAAGTCTGCTGAGCAAAAGGCGACATTATAAAAGTGTTCTGCAGCAGAGAGGAGCACGTTCCGTCAGGATAAATAAAGAAAAGAAAACAATTTAAACCAAACTTTGCTTCAAATTAAAATGCAGGTTTATTTTTAAAGGAAGAAAAATCACCCCTCACTCCAAGTGTGTGTCTGGGACCCAAACCTCTGATAGAAAGTTGGCTCTGCCTTGAAATATTTCGTGTATAATGATTTCTTCCTTGAGCATTTTGAGAGCTTTATTATCTTTGGATATGTATCAACACATTGTAACTGCAAAAGGGAGCAGTCTGTGGACACCAGAGAGGATGTTCAGGAGCGTAATTACAGCATCAGAGCCAACCAGCCCGTCCTTCCCTTTGAATTACACTCAGCTCAGTGTGCTGAGGCTTTCTGGGCATTTTCTGAAACCTGCCTCAGTTTGCCCAGGCTGCCATAACACAATGCCTTTGAATAAGTAGGTTAAATAACAAAGGAGAGTTTTCATGCAATTCTGGAGGCAGGAAGTCCAAGATCAAGGTCTAGAAGCTTTGATTCTTGGTGAGAAAGGACTCTCATCTAGACTTGAAGCCGGCCGCCTTTTCACTGCGTCTTCATATGTTGGAGAGAGATGGCGAGATGGAGATAAAAGAGAGAGATGGAGATCGTGATCAGTATAGGAGTTGGGGAACGGGTTTGCCAGGTGGCTCAGTGGTAAAAATCCACCTGCCAATGCAGGAGATGTAGGAGATACGGGTTTGATCCCTGGGTCAGAAAGATCGCCTGGAGGAGGAAATGGTAAATCCACTCCGGTATTCTTGCCTGGAGAATCTCATGGACAGAGGAGCCTGGCGGGCTGCAGAGTCGGACACGACTGAACCCCTGGGTATGTGTGCATAAGGAAGAGAAGAAGAGAGAGTTCTTGGTGTCTCTTTCTGTAAAGCCTCTAATCCTGTTGTACTAGGGTCCCCGCTTAGGATCTCATTAACCTTCACTACATTTTTTACTGCAAATTCAGTCACCATGGGGATTAGGGTCTCCGCATGTTTTGTGGGGATGCACTTCAGTTCCTAACAGGGTACTGTGATGGTTATAGGATGCGTGTGTCCACAGGTGAAGGCTGGGGCCGTTTTCAGTTGGGATATTGCTTCCAGGGAAAATCACTTGGAAAAGTATAATCTGCACACCATTTCATGATGGGACCTAAGCCATTCGGCACACGAGGAGGTAGCCATGGGCCCTCTGCAACCTGCATGTGGGTTGTTGTCATTAAAGAACTCTTGGCTTGTAGACAGCACAAGTTCAGAGATTTATCACGCCCTCAAGCTGCTGACCAAATATACCTACAATCCCCCTTGGGGATCAGCCACGTTGGTCTTGGCCCCCTCAGCCCTCCTCAGACCGCGACAGTCTTAACTCACCGATGTGGTTTTCTTTGGATAATCTAGTCCCTGTTATTGGTCACTGTAACAGATTTCCCTTACATTGCTTGTTTGTTTCCTTCTTTGTTTGCCACTATTTCAACTAAACCTGTTTTGGCAGTACTGAATCCAAATTTCTAGGAGTAGCCTCTATGATGGGATTTCTGAGGTGGAAGACCTTAGTAACCACAATACAAATGTTGTACCTTCAAAGCTCTTTCCAGTTTTGCAGAGGCTTTCACAAATGCTTTCCAAGTATATTTCTGCCTTCACCCCCATGAAGGGGGCGGTCCGCGTTTTCTTTTCCCGGTGCGGGGAGAGTGTCCAGGATGGGGGTCTTGGAAGAAGCTGTCAGGGACGGGGGTGCAGCCTGGGCCTGGGATCGTAAAGAAGTAGGAACTGTCATTTGGGATGAAAAACAACCTTTTATTCCCAGGTGGCATTTAAGATCTATCTCCAGCACCTTGTGTTTTCAAAATACTCACAAATGACAATTTTTTAAAAGGACCCACATAAAGAATGTGTTACGTTTGCTCTTTAAAAAACCGCTGTCATTCCTGGTTTCCTACGGACGCAGTGTGTTTGTCATCGTGCAAGACGATTCAAACCCACAGAAGAGATTTCTCTGAGATCGATTTGTGATCATACAGGCTCAGTGGTTAGAATGAAGCAATATATAAGTTGTCAGTCAGCACACTGGGGTTTATCCTGTGAGGGAGAGTCTTTATTTTCTCCCCTTGAAAAAGGACACACGTGCTATAGTGATATTCTGGGTCAAATGATTAAAATGGTTTTGTTTAAAATGTATGAAGGATCAGCGGTCTGGCCAGGTGACATTCTGACCCCTGATGCTGCCAAATCTTATCTCCGTTTCCGTAAAATCAAGTCACCGGGTTGAAGGCAGAGCCACTTCCTGCTCTCAGCACAGTGGATGCCAGGGGGCAGCTGTCCACTCAGCCCAGCCGAGGACACAGCCTGTGTTGGGGGCTGATCAAGACCCACCTGGATCGCTTATCGTCTCCTGAGATTGAAAGTGTGGGATTAGCACATGTACATTATTCTATGCAAAATAGATAACTAACAAGGACTTACTATACAGCACAGGGGACTATTAATACATTCCCTATTTTGGAATAAACTGCAGGTCTTCCCAGGTGACACGGTAGAGAACTTGCCTGCCGAGCACGAGACACAGGTTCGATCCCTGGGTCAGGAAGAACCCCTGGAGGAGGAAGCGGCAACCCACTTCAGTATCCTTGCCTGGGAAATCCCATGGACAAAGGATCTTGGTGGGCTACGGCCTACGGGGTCACAAAAGAGTTGTGCACAGCTCAGGGACTAAACAACAACAATCAACTGATTAGGGAAGAATCTGAAAACAATGGAGATATGCAAATATGAATGAATCACTGTCGCTGTACACTTGAGCTAACACAACATTGTTAATCAACTATACTCCTATAAAAATTAAAGCTAAAAAAATCTAAAAGGGAAAAAAATAATTAAAAAGCAGAGCACAGGCCCCTGTCCAGTCCTGGACTGAGAATAACCAGAAGGGTGTCTTTCCCAGGACTGCCATCTCCTGAGGCAGGAGGAACATTCAGACATGGGGGAACATCTTTCTGAGGCCAGGACAAAGATGCCTGAGAAGGATGCAGCCCAAAGTTGTCCTGGGGACCGCGGGGGCATGGACCGACTGCGCTGCAGAATTTGCAGAGGGTTTCCTTGCCACCTGTCCCTGCAGCCCTGAGATGCTGAGCTTCTCTGGCAGGTGGGTGATTAGCCTGGTGGCTTAGACTCCACGCTCAGTGCTCCCCTCCCTCCCCCAGAGCAGCCTACTCCATGGGATAGCATCTCCATCACAGGGGTGTTGGGTCCATGTATATAGATGCAGGGCTGGGCTTGCCCACCAGCTCAGCTAGAGGCCAGTGGAAGGCACGCTGTCTTAAATGCATGATGGTGACCAAGGCAATGCCGTGCCAGGTTCATAAAGGTCAACCTGTCCTTAAACAACTGACCTAAAGATGCAGAAACGCTAGTGTCAGAGGCAGGACTATGGGACTGGCAGGCTGTGCTCTCTCAGGAGAAGCATCCAGACGTGGTGGAGTTCACTGAAGTACAAGGATCCAGTCGCAGCTCAGCAACCCAGCTCACAAACCCTTTATGGGCAGCCCTCACCTTTTCCTTTGTGGCTCAGCTGGTAAAGAATCCGCCAGCAATGTGGGAGACCTGGGTTCGATCCCTGGGTTGGGAGGATCTCCTGGAGAAGGGAAAGGCTGCCCACTCCAGGATTCTGGCCTGGAGAATTCCATGGGCTGTAGAGTCCATGGGGTCACAGAGTTGGACACAACTGAGCAACTTTCCCTTCACTTCCCCTCGTCACCCTTCTATAGATCAATCACCAAGAGCTCCAGAGGTTTCTGACTCTGCGATCCTGTGGACTGTGTGTGTGTGAGTCGCTCAGTCGTGTCCCGTTCTTTGCAACTCCATGGACTGTAGTCCTCCAGTCTCCTCTATCCTTGGGATTCTCCAAGGAAGAATACTGGAGAGGGTTGCCGTTTCCTCCTCCAGGGGATCCTCCTGACCCAGGGGTGGAACCTGAGTCTCTTGCATCTCCTGTTCTGGCATGCAGATTACCACTGTGCCACCTGACAAAATTTGCTATTTGTCAATTGCTAACAGGCTAAAAGTTGCTTTAATTATTTTTTCCAAAATTGGATTTTTTCCCCCAAATTGGATTTTTTTCCCTAAATCTAATTAAGATTTTCTTCTCCCTTGTATCTTTGAAACTACTCTGCCATGCCTCATTTCACAGCTCTTGGAGGCATGTGTGTGTGTGTGTGTGTGTGTGTGTGAGCGAGTGTGTGTGTGAGCGAGCATGTGTGTGCACATGCCTGCGTGTGTGTGCTGGAGACGGGGAAAGTGAGGTGAGCAACTTAAGCCTAAAGTATCTAAGAAGGTTCATTTTCCAGGCAGAGGAAATGCATCTGCCATCCAAGTGCTGCCTTGGTTGGAGACGACTTCGTGCTGATTCACGGTGTGCAGAAGACCTCAGGTGACGGGCACGGGCAGCCCGCTGACAGTCCCCATCAGCGCAGCCAGGCTGTCCCCTGGCATTAGTAACTTATGAGGAAGTGGGACTGGGGGACCCAGGAGCTGGGGGGATCCCTGCAGAGCGGAGGGCTGGGGGCGGTGTGGTGTCCCAGGAGGCTGCCTGGGAGTAGACAGGGGTGCGTTATTCCAAATGCAGTCACCATCTGCATCAACACAGCATCGCTGTGCCCCCTTATAGAAGTGTGAAGTGACAGAAAGAATGCCCCTGGCTCCTGGCACAGAGCTCTCCAATCCTCGTGGCTTCCTAAGGGGTAGGACTGTCTTCTGCTCTGCTGAGGTGACTTTGGCTGGGCTTCTATATGGGTGCTGGTGGTCAGAAGGAAGGACCCACTGTTGAAAGCTTGGAATTTTCAGCTCTGTGCTCCATCCTCCTGAGAAGGAAGAGGGGCTGGAAGTGGAGGGAAGAGTGGACCCTGTCTCCAATGAGGAAATCTCCCCCCAAATCCCATAGTCCTGGGGCTCTCTGAGCTCCCAGGCGAGTGAGCACAGCCACATGCCCAGAGGGGCTGGAAGTGGAGGGAAGAGTGGACCACGTCTCCAATGAGGAAACCTCCCCCAGATCCCATGGGACAGCCTCTCTGAGCTCCCGGGTGGATGAGCAGAGCCGCGTACCCAGCGAGGCTGCACCCCAGCTCACGGGGACGGAAGCTCCGGCTCTCGGGCCTCCAGACCTGGCCGCGCATCTCTTCCCCTGACTGCTCACCTGGGTGCTTTATCCCATCCGTTACTAACGCGGTGAACTGAGCTCCGTGAGCTGCTCTGGCAAATTAACCTACCCTGAGGCGGGATGGTGAGACCTCCGATGTGTAGTTGGGGCAACCTGGGCACCCGCTACCTGCCACTGGCATCTGACAAGGGGGGTGATCTCATGGGACTGAACCCCTCACCTGTGGGATCTGACGCCGTCTCCAGGTAGACAGTGTCGGAACTGAGGCTGTAGGACCCCAGCTCGTGTTCCAGGACTGCTTGGTGTGGGAAAAATCTTAAGCATCTGGTGTCAGAAGTGTTTGAATGTTGATTGTGGCTTGAGGGTGTAGGAGACACAGGAAAGAAGGCTTCAAACTGTAGGGCTGGAGGAGCCGCCTGAGGGCCCCTTGGAGTGCAGGGAGGTCCGACCAGTCCACCCTAAAGGAAACCAACCCTGAGTGTTCATTGGAAGGACTGAGGCTGAAGCTGAAGCTCCAGTACTTTGGCCACCTGATGGGGAGAACTGACCCATTTGAAAAGACCCTGATGCTGGGAAAGACTGAGGGCAAGAGGAGAAGGGGGCGACAGAGGATGAGATGGTTGGATGGCACCACTGAGTCAATGGGCATGAGTTTGAGCAAACTCCGGGAGACAGTGAAAGACAAGGAAGCCTGATGTGCTGCAGTCCCTGGGGTTGCAAAGAATCAGACATGACTGAGCAACCGAACGATAGCAATGCAGTAATGTATAAAGTACGTTATGCCAACCGTTCATGAAGGAGAAGAGTATTTTAAATAGTTTTTCATGCAAATGCAACCACTCCCTGCCCCGTTTCTGCCCATCCTGGTGGCGGCCAGAGAAGCGGAGCAAACTTCCTGCCTTTTCCTGCCAGCGCATTCTTCCCGACTGTGGTTCTCAGAGAATGTTAATTAGGGGAAACCGCCATAGATGTCCCCAAGAGATAAACGCCCACGCTTCTTTTTCTCCATTGTTTTCTCAGGACGTGAGATTCCGTGACACTCTTTGAAAAGCATGATATCGTTTTTGTTGAAAAGTTTTCTTTTCTCAACTTTCTGAAGGAAGGAAAAAAAAAATCAAGGGCACCCTCTTAGATTGGCCCTGTGTTTTCAGGCCAAAAAAACGGGGTGCTTTCTCTTCCCACAGTGAGGCTCATCTGCAGCTGTCTCAGCGGGCAGGCTCTGGCCAAGAGAAACAAGGTGCGTTCTCCAAGAAATAAAATTAGTTATCTCTATTTGCTACATATACAATATTTTACGCATTAAGGACACCATTAATATATACAAACACTCAGCGTTGTGCAGTATTTTATTAAATTCACTTATCTTGCCTTTCACTTTATTATTACATTACAGAATAAAAAGCACTACTAACATATCTTGTGTCAGATAATTGCATTTCTTTTCTTTGTTTTTTTTTTCTCTTCCTCCTCTCAGAAATATAGTTCACTCAGACAATATCCAAAAAAGATAATTCATATTCAGATTCAACTAAAATTAATCGAGTACTTACCATGTACCAGAGACAGCATAGGCAACATTAATACACATTACTTCATTAATGAGGAAATTATTATCAAACCTGGTTTTGCACCAAAGCGCAGAGCTCTAAGGCAGCTTCCTTTCCATGACATCAGAGATAAGAGAGTCTAACTCTGAAATAAAGATGTTGTCTGCACCCAATGCATCTCCTTCACAAATCTGGGGAGGAGAGCTGGGAATTTGAAAAACTATGGGGGAAATAGCACTACTTACAACTCAATATGCAACCCAGTGAAAACTGTAGACAAGGGGCTTGAATGAACATTTCTCTGTTCTTGCTCTTGTTCGGTCACTAAGCTGTGTCTGACTCTTTGTGACCCCATGGACTACAGCGTCCCTAATATTTCCCTAATATATGCCAGGCCTCCCTAATATTTCTCTAAACGTATATAAATGAACAATAAATACATGAAAAGATTCTCAACATTAGGGAACAGAAAAGCACCATGAGATATTACTTTATGTCCATTAAGATGGCTATTATTTAAAAAAGAAAAGCTTTAGTGAGGACGTGGAGAAATTGGAACCCTTTACATGGCACTTAGGGATGTAAAAGGTTGCGGCCACTGTCGGAAAAGTGTTGGTAGTTCATCAGAAAATTAACCTAGAATTGCCACACGATCCTGCCATTTCACCCCGGGATATATATGCAAAAGTACTGAAACCAGGAACACGAACAGATGTTTGTGCACATGTGTTCATGGCACCATGGCTCACAATAACCAAAAGGCAGAAGATGTGGATCAGCAGATGTGGACACTCACAGTGTGGTTCCTGCATAGAGTATTATTCAGTCTTGAAAAGGAAAGAGTCTGACACGCTTTGCAGCTTGCATACACCTTGAGGACATTAGGTTGAGTGAAAAAAGTGGGTCACGAAAACAAATTTATTTTCCCACTTGTAGGAGATCCCACAATATCAAAATCCATGGAAGCAGAAAGTAGAATGGTGGTTGTCCAGGGTTGGGGAGAACTGACCCATTTGAAAAGACCCTGATGCTGGGAAAGACTGAGGGCAAGAGGAGAAGGGGGCGACAGAGGATGAGATGGTTGGATGGCACCACTGAGTCAATGGGCATGAGTTTGAGCAAACTCCGGGAGACAGTGAAAGACAAGGAAGCCTGATGTGCTGCAGTCCCTGGGGTTGCAAAGAATCAGACATGACTGAGCAACCGAACGATAGCAATGCAGTAATGTATAAAGTACGTTATGCCAACCGTTCATGAAGGAGAAGAGTATTTTAAATAGTTTTTCATGCAAATGCAACCACTCCCTGCCCCGTTTCTGCCCATCCTGGTGGCGGCCAGAGAAGCGGAGCAAACTTCCTGCCTTTTCCTGCCAGCGCATTCTTCCCGACTGTGGTTCTCAGAGAATGTTAATTAGGGGAAACCGCCATAGATGTCCCCAAGAGATAAACGCCCACGCTTCTTTTTCTCCATTGTTTTCTCAGGACGTGAGATTCCGTGACACTCTTTGAAAAGCATGATATCGTTTTTGTTGAAAAGTTTTCTTTTCTCAACTTTCTGAAGGAAGGAAAAAAAAAATCAAGGGCACCCTCTTAGATTGGCCCTGTGTTTTCAGGCCAAAAAAACGGGGTGCTTTCTCTTCCCACAATGAGGCTCATCTGCAGCTGTCTCAGCGGGCAGGCTCTGGCCAAGAGAAACAAGGTGCGTTCTCCAAGAAATAAAATTAGTTATCTCTATTTGCTACATATACAATATTTTACGCATTAAGGACACCATTAATATATACAAACACTCAGCGTTGTGCAGTATTTTATTAAATTCACTTATCTTGCCTTTCACTTTATTATTACATTACAGAATAAAAAGCACTACTAACATATCTTGTGTCAGATAATTGCATTTCTTTTCTTTGTTTTTTTTTTCTCTTCCTCCTCTCAGAAATATAGTTCACTCAGACAATATCCAAAAAAGATAATTCATATTCAGATTCAACTAAAATTAATCGAGTACTTACCATGTACCAGAGACAGCATAGGCAACATTAATACACATTACTTCATTAATGAGGAAATTATTATCAAACCTGGTTTTGCACCAAAGCGCAGAGCTCTAAGGCAGCTTCCTTTCCATGACATCAGAGATAAGAGAGTCTAACTCTGAAATAAAGATGTTGTCTGCACCCAATGCATCTCCTTCACAAATCTGGGGAGGAGAGCTGGGAATTTGAAAAACTATGGGGGAAATAGCACTACTTACAACTCAATATGCAACCCAGTGAAAACTGTAGACAAGGGGCTTGAATGAACATTTCTCTGTTCTTGCTCTTGTTCGGTCACTAAGCTGTGTCTGACTCTTTGTGACCCCATGGACTACAGCGTCCCTAATATTTCCCTAATATATGCCAGGCCTCCCTAATATTTCTCTAAACGTATATAAATGAACAATAAATACATGAAAAGATTCTCAACATTAGGGAACAGAAAAGCACCATGAGATATTACTTTATGTCCATTAAGATGGCTATTATTTAAAAAAGAAAAGCTTTAGTGAGGACGTGGAGAAATTGGAACCCTTTACATGGCACTTAGGGATGTAAAAGGTTGCGGCCACTGTCGGAAAAGTGTTGGTAGTTCATCAGAAAATTAACCTAGAATTGCCACACGATCCTGCCATTTCACCCCGGGATATATATGCAAAAGTACTGAAACCAGGAACACGAACAGATGTTTGTGCACATGTGTTCATGGCACCATGGCTCACAATAACCAAAAGGCAGAAGATGTGGATCAGCAGATGTGGACACTCACAGTGTGGTTCCTGCATAGAGTATTATTCAGTCTTGAAAAGGAAAGAGTCTGACACGCTTTGCAGCTTGCATACACCTTGAGGACATTAGGTTGAGTGAAAAAAGTGGGTCACGAAAACAAATTTATTTTCCCACTTGTAGGAGATCCCACAATATCAAAATCCATGGAAGCAGAAAGTAGAATGGTGGTTGTCCAGGGCTGAGGGAGGGGAACAGGGGAAGATGTTACTTAGAGGGAACAGAGTTTTAGTTTGGGGAGATGAAAAAGCTCTAGAGTGGGATGGTGATGACGATTGTACAACAAGGTGATTGTATTTAAAGCCACAAAACCGTACGCGTAAAAATGGATAAAATGGTAGATTGTACATACTACGTATTTTACCAGAATAAACAAAATATATTATTGCTCATGTAAAAACTACCACCGCCAAAGTCAAGGGGGAAAGCCCAGATTAGAAAGCATAGTCTAACATAGAAAGATGGGAAACAGGCATTGTTCAGATTTACAGATCTCCTGAAAACCAAGGCGGGGAAATAAAACTGTGAGTTATTTAGTTGTCTATTTAAATGACAGCTTAAATGGTGTGAGTAAACATCAATGATGCGAAGTATGGAGATTTTAACGGCAGCAAATGCTAATCCGTCCCCAGGGGAGCCGGCCCCATCTCCTCCATCATAACCAGGTAATGGGCCGCCTCTCCCACGGGCCTGCATCCCCGTGTTCTCTTTCTGTTGGAAGCATGGCTCTGCTACAGATGTTTCTCTCCCCTCTTCACTTTCCCGGCTGGGGGCTCCCACCTCTGTGCAGAAGTCCCTGGTGTGTAGGTGCCCTGGTGGCATGAAGGTGGCAGGCCCCTCCTCTCCCTAGACTGAGTTATGGGGCCCTGTCACCAAGGGCATGGTGACAAGGGTCACCCTGCTGGACGCTGATCTGAAAGCATGACCTCGGTGCCCAGCAAACGGAGGAGGAGCTGGCTGGCCATGCGACGCTTGGAGCAGATGGGGGGCCACGTCCAGTTGCCTGATCCCCGCCTGCTTCCCCTCATCACATGCGGTCCAGGGAGGAGCGGAGGTGACCGTCTCAGCTGACCTGTGGCTGCAGCGCGTTGTCCTGCGTCCACCAGGCACCCAGACCTCAAGGTGAAACCTTCCCCTTAAAGGTACCTCTCTCTCCTGTCAGATTTTAATAAATAAGGACCTCTTTATCTCAGATTCAGTTCTCTTCTCAAATGTTTGTGCAGAACAGATGGAGACTCATGCAAAAGGACGCATGCCATTAGCTTAGAGAAGAAAACTCCACTGCTCGAGAGATGAAATAAAAGAGCTGTATTCTAGGTGGAATATTCAGAATTGCTAGGGCTGGGCGGAAACACAGACAGCAGCAACAGGACCTCGAAGGGAGGGCAGGGCAGGCTGAGTTTCCACAGGCCGAGGCTTCCCTGGTGGCTCAGATGGTAAAAAGTCCAGCAGTCCAGGAGATGCGGGTTCATTCCCTGGGTCGGAAAGATCCCCTAGAGAAGGAAATGGCAACCTACTCCAGTATTCTTGCCTGGAGAATTCTGGGGACAGAGGAGCCTGGCGAGGTACAGTCCATGGGTCTGCACAGAGTTGGACATAACTAGGCAAATAACACAACATGTAGGTCTTGTGTGAAGCATTTGGACTTGTAATTTACTGCGATTACAAGGAAATCCACTGGCTTATTGGTGCTCCTGCACACGCGCGCACACACACACACCCAGAGACACATCTATAAGTGGTTAGGAACGCTCAGGTGTTTTTTCTTTTTCTTTTTTTCTTCTTTTTGGCTATTAATCTTAGTTCCCTGATGAGGGAATGAACCAGGAACCCTTGGCAGTGAGACCCTCAACTCCTAACCACTGAAGCATCAGGAAATTTCGTCAGGCGCTTCTTTATTTCAGATGATACAACAATTCAGAGCCCAGCTGCTAGCATCTTTGGCCTTTCCTCAGGGTTAGTCCGCTCACATATTGCTATTTTGGGAAGAAAGCTGGCCTGCACTGCTCTCTCTGTCCTGCACCTGAGAGCCTTCTGCAGGGGCCCCGCCTGGGTCGCGCTGGGGCCCGCTGGGCATTGCGGGGCAGGGGCCACGGTCCTCCGGGGCTCCCAGCTAAGCCTGTCCTGCCAGCATCATCTGTCCCGCCGGAGCTGGGGCCGCCGGAGCTGGGGTCAGACCGCATCTCCAGCGTTCAGTTCAGTTCAGTCGCTCAGTCGTGTCCGACTCTTTGCGACCCCATGAATCGCAGCACGCCAGGCCTCCCTGTTCATCACCATCTCTCGGAGTTCACTCAGACTCACATCCATCGAGTCAGTGATGCCATCCAGCCATCTCATCCTCGGTCGTCCCCTTCTCCTCCTGCCCCCAATCCCTCCCAGCATCACAGTCTTTTCCAATGAGTCAACTCTTCGCATGAGGTGGCCAAAGTACTGGAGTTTCAGCTTTAGCATCATTCCTTCCAAAGAAATCCCAGGGTTGATCTCCTTCAGAATGGACTGGTTGGATCTCCTTGCAGTC
>SJYT01071307.1:18739-59060 GCA_006410635.1 Cephalophus harveyi | reverse complement strand
ACTTGACTTCACATTCCAAGATGTCTGGCTCTAGATTAGTGATCACATCATCATGATTATCTGGGTCGTGAAGATCTTTTTTGTACAGTTCTTCTGTGTATTCTTGCCACCTCTTCTTAATATCTTCTGCTTCTGTTAGGTCCATACCATTTCTGTCCTTTATCGAGCCCATCCTTGCATGAAATGTTCCCTTGGTATCTCTAATTTTCTTGAAGAGATCTCTAGTCTTTCCCATTCTGTTGTTTTCCTCTATTTCTTTGCATTGATCACTGAAGAAGGCTTTCTTATCTCTTCTTGCTATTCTTTGGAACTCTGCATTCAGGTGCTTATATCTTTCCTTTTCTCCTTTGCTTTTCGCCTCTCTTCTTTTCACAGCTATTTGTAAGGCCAGCGTTAGGAGCACGCATTTTCTCTTTATCATCACAAGCTATCAGCTCAGCATCCTCACATCACAAATAAGAGTATAAGCCAGGGGTGCAGATTATGCCCAGAAACCCTGAAGTGGGGCTTTTGAGCGTCCAGACACCTGTGTGAAGAACCCAACAGGCAAGATGAGCCGGGGATGGGAGGGTGGACTGGTATGACCCTGAAAGTGGTCGTTGCTCATTCTCCCCTGTCCTTCATCATCTCCCGGAGCCTGCTCAGACTCAGGCCCATCGAGTCGATGGTGCCATCCGACCAGCTCATCCTCTGTTGCCCTCTTCTCCTCCCGCCCTCAATCTTTCTTAACATCACGGTCTTTTAATTTGCTGGTCACCATATAATCCCTATTTCTGGTAAAGTGTATTTTAAAGACGATGAAATTGATATATCAATTTAAACACATAGTATGGCATTCAGTCTGAAATTTCCGGACGCATTAACCTTATCTTGGGCTGAATGCATGAAAAATATAGAAAAAAAAAATAGAAGCTAGGAGGTAAGAGTGAAATATGATGACTCTAGTTCTCACTTTAGGGTTTGTGAGTACTGTTTTCCTGGCCGTTCTTCCCCGCTCTCTGGATGTGAGCAGAGTTAGTGAAGCGAAAACCTACGTGCACTGGAAGCGCGCCTTTAACAAGGAGCCCGATTCCCGTCCAGGAAAGGGCCTGAGACGGGAACAGCGGCCCTGTCGTGAGCCCCCACCGGATGGTCTGTTCTCCGTGCATCGGACCTTCAGAGCCTGCAGTGCAGAGGTTCCTAGAGCGTGCTCTACTCTAATCCCTGAACATGTCCAGAGCTTAGGTTCCATTCACATTAAGAACCCGCATCAGCGCCCCTGTTAGAAAGGCCGGGACCCAGAGCTCGGACAGCACCTGATGCCGGTGACGGTGCGGGGCAGCAGGAGCTGGCAGGGCTGCTGGGAAGGACGGTGCAGCCCCCTTGCAAGGCAGGCGGCGGTTTCTTTCAAAACGAGACACACTCCTGCTGTATGGTCCAGCCATCTCACATCTTGGTATTGAACCGTGTGAGTGGAAAACTTGTGTTCACGCAAAAACCTGCATGCATGATTTTTATAGCAGCTTTACTCATGATTGTCAAAACTTGAAAGCAATTAAGATCACCTGGTGGCTCAGATGGTAAAGTGTCTGCCTACAGTGTGGGAGACCCGGGTTCAACCCCGGGGTCGGGAAGATCTCCTGGAGAAGGAAATGGCAACCTACTCCAGTATTCTTGCCTGGAAAATCCCATGGAAGGAGGAGTCTGCCAGGCTACAGTCCATGGGGTCACAAAGAGTCGGACACGACTGGGCGACTTCGCTTTTCAGTAGGTGAGTGGATACACGTGCCATGGCCCATCCAGACAGCAGAATATTATTCAGTACTAAAGGAAATGCCTATCAAGCCATTAAACGTCGTGAAGGAAGCTAGGATGCACGTTATTAAGCTGCTGTTTGCTCACCAAGTCCTGTTCGGCTCTTTGTGACCCCACGGACTGCAGCACGTCAGGCTCCCCTGTCCGTCACCAGACCGCCGAACCCTGGGGGAGCCGGGATGTGCAAGGCCCCAGGGTGTGCCGGAGGCAGAGCAGCCTTTGTTGTTGCCATTCGGTCGTTCAGTCCTGTCTATTTTCATCTCCATGGACTACAGCCAGGCTTCCCTGCCCTTCACTATCTCCCCAAGTTTGCTCAAACTCATGCCCATTGAGTCGATGATGCCATCCACCATCTCATCCTCTGTTGTCTCTTCTCCTCCTGCTTTCAATCTTTCCCAGCATCAGGGTCTTTTCTGAAGAGTTGGCTCTTCACATCAGGTGGCCAAAGGATTGGAGCTTCAGCATCAGTCCTTCCAATGAACGTTCAGGACTGATCTCCTTTAGGATGGACTGGTTGGATCTCCTTGCAGTCCAAGGGACTCTCAAGAGTCTTCTCCAGTATCACAGTTCAAAAGCATCAATTCTTCAGCGCCCAGTCTTCTTTGTGGTCCAGCTCTCACGTCTGTATGTGACTACTGGAAAACCATAGCTTTGACAATATGGGCCTTTGCAGGCAAAGTGATGTCACTGCTTTTTAATACGCTGCTTAGGTTTGTCACAGTTTTTCTTCTAAGCAGCAAGTGTCTTTTAATTTGGGGGCCACAGTCATTGTTCCCAGTGATTTCGGAGCCCAAGAAAATAAAAAGCTCTGTCACTATTTCCATTTTCTCCCTATTTGCCAAAAAGTAATGGCACCGCGCGACTTTGTTTCTGTGACATTCTGAGAAGAGGAAAAGCTCAGGGGACAGAAGTCAGATGCACGGCTGCCGGGGGAGCAGGGCTGGGGGAGAGATGCTGCGTGGGACAGGGGGCCACACTGTGAGCCTGAGGGACGTGCGCTCTGTCGTGACTGGGACGGTGCTGATGGTCACACAGCCGTGAGCATTCGTCCAGACTCGGGGGCTGGGGCTCCACGCTTCGAGGGGAGATTGTGATGTCGGTAGATGACAGCTCAATAGACCTGATTTTGAAATACTCGATTTAAAGACACTTCTTTCTGGTCAGGGTTGACTTTTACCACTTCCCTCTGGCAAAAGACAAAGTGACATCTGCTGTGCTGAGCTGACGGGGGCGGCGGGAGAGAGAGAGCCGGGGGCAGGGGGAGACTTCGGAACCTGGAACCTGAGAGGGCTCAGCTGAGCGTGCCGGCCGCCGGCGCCCCCGTCTTGGGCTCCCGGGGTCAGCGCGGTGGCGGAGCCCGTGCGGCGGGGTGAGCAGGGAGCCCCCCGCGTCCCTGGAGCTGAAGGCCGGGGCTGTTGGCTGGCGGGACTCCACGTGGCCGCTGAGGGCCCTTGGCTGCGGCTCCAACAGGGACGGAGTGCCCTTCTCCCCATGGAGCTCTGCTTGCAACTGGCCCTGTGCCCCCAGTGTTAGATTCTGCCCAAGTCCAAGGCCACCTCCACTCATTTCAACTCCTTTCCCAGCTTCTGTGTGCATTCCTTCTGAAGGTCAGTCTCCCCTGCATGGACTTCCCAGGCGGCACTGTGATAAAGAGTGGAAGAGACCTTGGTGGTGTGTTTAAGATAATACTGAAGCTTTAAAGTGTTGCTTGTTGCGTTTTTAAAACTCTAGAGCTTAGATACATTTCAGTAATTCCTACCTGTGTGAGATAAACTATTCTGCTCCAGTGTGAAAAACACTGTCAGCTTTTAACTGAGTGATGATGTCATTTTCTCCCTCTCGAAGCTGTCTGTGGTTTATCCCGTGACTGCCACCGTCCAGGTGCACACGTGTATGCCCACACACGCACACACACTCACAAGCACACCTGTGCACACAGCATTCTTCATTATTGCACCTATATCATCTTTTTTGGATCATCAGATTCCTAATCTTACCGTCTGCGGCCTGAGTGAGTTACTCGAGAAGCCCTTTCAAGGAAAAGTCAGACTTTATTACCCTTCATCAATCAATGAAACGAGCTTTATTTTGCTCATGCTGTAAAAAGCGCAGGAAGGCGAGAGAAAGCTCCTTCAGCAGCATCTGAAGGATGCGTCGGCGCAGAAATGGCATTTACGAGCCCGCTCGTGTGAAGCTTGAGGAGGTCGGTTCATGAAATTGGCCGAGATTTGGATTAAATTTAAACCACTCTATGCTGCTCTGCTTTTGATTAAGGCTGTGTGTGCAGTGAAAACCTCCCATTTGAATAGAACCTGGGTCTTCAAGAACTTTGTCCCCAAATCTAAATTGAGCTCTGAGCTTGATCTGGCCGTGAACAGTGGGTCGATTCACACTCAGCGTGAAAGCACAGTTGGAGATAGCATGCCATCCTTTTCAATTCTAGCTTTGGACCCGAGTTTAAAAAAATCAGGATCAACACAGAGCCCACTCACTCTAATTTACTTATTAAATTGTGAGACAAATTTGCTAAACCGATGATGCCAGTGAGGCAACCGAAAAAACTAAAGGAAGGGAAAAATGAGACTCCCGTGCGTGTCCCTCTGCTCACTCACCCTGGAGAAAGAAAAGCTTAGCAGCTGACACGGGGTCCCAGGAATGAGAACTGCTCTTTCTCATAAAAGGACCTCAGGATGCATTTGATCATAACACTTCACTAAAAAGATACTGCTTTGATCCAACTCTACCAACCTAGTCTTTTCCCTTTACAGAAAATTCTATATTTCGGTCTGCCCCTGTTCTTTTCCTCTGATTATCAGCAGATGTGAATGAACCATTCTAAGCCTCGGAGCTTATTTTAATATCTGTAGAAGATTCCTGTCTTATTCTCCAGGAGTCACGGGATAAGAGATGAAGTTATATGGTTCATGGAAACTCTGGGGGAAAGCACCTGGACAGGCTTGTCCGTAGCCCACTCACTTCCGAAGCCCTTGGGCAGGCATGCAGGCAATGGGAACTCCAGAGGATTTGGGGAGACGGAGTCCCCAAAAGAGGAGCTGGCTCCAGACTGCTAGTTACAGGGACGATGGAGCAGGTAAGAAAATCTGCTTTCGAAAGTTGGCCAAACACTGCGGTTTATAGCCTTTTTTTCTCTAAAGGTATGCTCACTTCATCTTTGGGCTTCCCAGGAAGACCTCACAGTAAAGAACTTGCAGGCTGATGCAGGAGACATAGAGACGGGGCTTCCACCCCTGGGTTGGGAAAATCCCCTGGAGAAGGAAATGGCAACCCACTCCAATATTCTTGCCTGGAGAATCCCATGGGCGGAGGAGCTGGTACACTACATGGGGTAGCGAAGAGTTGGGAACAACTGAAGCTACTTAGCACGCACTTCATCTCCCCCAAGATTCCGTGTGCTGGGCCATCCCAGGGGACCCCACAGCACCGAGCTTGGTCTCCCACTCTGGTTCTAAGAATCGAGCTTCCTCTTTCCCCTGACCCCCTCTTCCTGCCCCCAGGTGAGGAGACAGTCAGTCTGTGCCCACGTGCAGCTGGGCTATGTGGGGATTGAGGCACGGCCACACACAGGCAGATGTTTGGAGAAACAGAGATGGCAAACTCAACACAGAAAGAAACCCCCCAAAACAATGGACATAAAATATATGTGCCTCATCTTGTGGCAACCCACTCCAGTGTTCTTGCCTGGAGAATCTCATGGACGCAGGAGCCTGACCGGATATAGTCCATGGGGTCACGAGAGTTGGACGCGACTGAGTGACTAAACCACCACCACCGTCTCATACTACTCGGAAATAAGAAAGAGTGAAATAACGCCGCTTGTGTCAATGTGGATGGGCCCGGAGATTATCACACCAAGTGAGGCAAGTCAGACCCAGAAAGACTGACACTACCCGGTATCACTCATATATGGAATTCAATTTTAAAATGACACAAAGAAACTTATTTACAAAACAGAAGCAGGCTTACAGGTATCAAAACCAAATTTATGGTTACCAAAAGGGAAATGCGGAAAGTGAGAGTGAAGTCCTCAGTCGTGTCAGACTCTTTGCAACACCATGGACTGTAGCCCACCAGGCTCCTCTGTCCGTGGGATTTTCCAGGTAAGAATATTGGAGTGGGTTGCCATTTCCTTCTCCAGGAGATCTTCCTGACCCAGGGATTAAACTTGTGTCTCCCGCATAGTACGCAGATGCCTTACCATCTGAACCACCAGGGAAATGTGTGGGGGAGATAAATTCGGACCTTGAAATAAGCATACACACACTTCAGTTCAGTTCAGTCGCTCAGTAATGTCCGACTCTTTGCGACCCCATGAACTGCAGCACGCCAGGCCTCCCTGTCCATTACCAACTCCTGGAGTTCACTCAGACTCACGTCCATCACGTCAGTGATGCCATCCAGCCATCTCATCCTCAGTCGTCCCCTTCTCCTCCTGCCCCCAATCCCTCCCAGCATCAGAGTCTTTTCCAATGAGTCAACTCTTCGCATGAGGTGGCCAAAGTACTGGAGCTTCAGCTTTAGCATCATTCCTTCCAAAGAAATCCCAGGGTTGATCTTCAGAATGGACTGGTTGGATCTCCTTGCAGTCCAAGGCACTCTCAAGAGTCTTCTCCAACACCACAGTTCAAAAGCATCAATTCTTCGGTGCTCAGCCTTCTTCACAGTCCAACTCTCACATCCATACATGACCACTGGAAAAACCATCGCCTTGACTAGACGGACCTTAGTTGGCAAAGTAATGTCTCTGCTTTTGAAAATGCTATCTAGGTTGGACATAACTTTTCTTCCAAGGAGTAAGCGTCTTCTAATTTNCTCTCACATCCATACATGACCACAGGAAAAACCATAGCCTTGACTAGACGGACCTTAGTTGGCAAGGTAATGTCTCTGCTTTTAAATATACTATCTAGATTGGTCATAACTTTTCTTCCAAGGAGTAAGCGTCTTTTAATTTCATGGCTGAAATCACCATCTGCAGTGATTTTTGAGACCCCAAAAATAAAGTCTGACACTGTTTCCACTATTTCCCCATCTATTTCTCACGAAGTGGTGTGCTGCAATTCATGGGGTCCTAAAGAGTCGGACACGACTGAGCGACTGAACTGAACTGAGTGACTACAAGTCTTAAAGTCTTTATGAATTTTAGGATCGTACTCACTTGCCTTCCTAGATGTAATAAATGTTTTATTATAGATTTATTTTGGGAATTTAGAAACATATTTAAGTGTTCTATTTGGCACTTCCTATTGCAATAGCTCTTACTCTGACAATCAATGTGTTTCCACAGTAGCGTAACAATTATTTGTCCTATTGCTGTGAAAAATGCCACTGGAACTTTGATATGATTGTCTTGAATCTCTAGATTGCTTTGGGTATTTTGGACATTATAATAATATTTATTAATTTATTAATATTTATTAATTCTTCCCTTCTAGTGCTTCCCTCATGGCTCAGCTGGTAAAGAATCTGCCTGCAATGCAGGGTTCAATCCCTGGTTTGGGAAGATTCTCTGGAGAAGGTAAAGGTGACCCTCTCCAGTATGCCAGCCTGGAGAATTCCATGGATTGTAGTCAGTCCATGGGGTCGCAAAGAGTTGGACATGACTAAGCAACTTTCAGTATTAATTCTTCCAATCTATCAGCACAGAATATCTTTCCATCTATTTGTTTCTTCTTCAAATCTTTCCATCAGTCTTATAGTTTCCAGCCTAGAGGTCTTTTATATCTTTGCCAGTTGTTGATACACTTGACTTGAAATCAAGGTCATGTGTTTCTAAATTCGTATCTTTCTCATTGTAATATAGGTAGCATGTCCATGGTGAAATTCTAGAAGTCTCACTAGAGGCCAGCTCTGTAAAGCCCATCCTAAACTTTCTAATTTCCTATTTCAAACACATTTATGCTTAAAATATCAATTGAATCCTGACTAGTATAATTGTCATGCTCTTTCTCTGTGAAATTTGAGATATTCAATGGTGGAGAAATAGACTTCCACAATGAATTGTTCTATCACACAATCCACTGAATATGGTGCCAAAAGAAATTTCAGGTTGGAGTTTATCTATATTTTCTTTCATATACGTGACTCAGATAAGATAAAGAAGGCCACCATGGAACATTTGTTATGACATTGTTCAATAGAGTCCTGTTTCTTTTACTGCTCACAATTTATTCAACAATTTTATGGTATTTATACTGCTATTCTAATGCTATATTTTTTTGTGATTATTTTGGTAACTGTAAACATAGATTCATTGAGTATAATCTCAGTGGTTCTAATCACAAACAGGTTTCTAATGTCTATAATATATTCACAATTTTGAGACACCATTCTATTTCCTTGAATTATTAATTATATTAGTATTTCTATATTAATTAATATAACTATTAATATTTCTGCCTGCATATGAAGACATTCATTTGCTCCACATCATCCTTTCTAAATATGCTTTAATAAAATTCCCAACTGATTGGATTTCTTTCAGTTTGCATTACCTGATTCTGAGATTGAGTAAATTGTTTTTTAGAAATTTTATTTATTCTGTGAGTTCTTCTGTTTTGCAGTTCTATATTGCTATAATGTTTTCCAAGTTAATTTCATTTTTAGGCACCACGTTGGGGGAAAATAGGAGCAATACAGTCTTCTGCATCAAGTTTAACAAAAGCAGACATAGAGTTTCTTTTGCAACATTCCTCCAAATGTATCATGATGGCTTATGGCCTCCACCTTTAATTGGATCCTATATGCATTTTCAGCAAGTCACAGAGGCAGGGGAACATGGTATATTGTTCCCTGCTAATCAGGTGCCTGCCCTAGAGAGGTTAGACTATGTCAGAGGATTTGTTAGCAAGAGAACGTAGAATAAATGGTGGGAGAAAATATAGCAGATAGCTACCAAATTATCTAATATAAAAATACTTTTAATCCTCCATTTAATTTTTTCCTATTGTGAATTAGTAATATTTTATTCATAATGAATATGTTATATTATTTGCATGTTATTGCATCTGTTTCCAGAATTCTCACAAACCATTACCCATATTCATACTTTTGGCTACCTAGATTAAGATTTCCAAGAAGGAACAAGGGCTTTTAAGCATCTGCTGTTGCTGTTCAGTCATTTCAGTCATGACCAATCTTTGTAATCCCATGGACTGCAATCAGTTAATTTTAATTAAATATTAAAGTGAAAGTGTGAAAGTTTTAGTGGCTCAGTCATGTCTGACTCTTTTTGACACCATGGACTGTAGCCCTCCAGGCTCCTCTGATGGTGGGATTTCCCAGACAAGAATACTGGAGTGGGTTGCCATTTCCTTCTCCAGGGGATCTTCCCCACCCAGGGTTCTAATCTTGGTCTTCCACCTTGCAGGCAGACTCTTTACTGTCTGGTTATCTCATATTTTTTTCATTTTAGAGGTAAATGGGAGTGATTTTCCTAATTTTAATGAACACAATTTCATCATTAAATAAATACAAAATAAAGAGTAAAAATAAAGTTGGAGGTAAACATACAGATATTTGTTACAGGATAAAGAAATGAGATTTTTGAGCCAAATACATAAATTGAATCACAACTCTGCCAAATATTTAGGGAAACATATTAAAGAGTTGTTTGCAATGTGAGGATAGTAAAGATTAAAGGTGAAGTTGTTCAGTCGTGTCCGACTCTTTGTGATCCCGTGGACTGTAGCCTACCAGGCTCCTCCGTCCATGGGATTCTCCAGGCAAGAATACTGGAGCGGGTTGCCATTTCCTTCTCCAGGGGATCTTCCCAACCCAGGGATCGAACCCAGGTCTCCCGCATTGGAGGCAGATGCTTTAACCTCTGAGCCATCAGGGAAGCCCAAAGATTAAGTATAATACAATTAAGTATAATATAATAATACAGGTAAACAGGCACTAATTTTAGTCTGACTCATAAAATGAGTTATTTTTATTGGGATTGCTTTTATTAAAATGTTAAGGTAGATTCAGGCTTGGCATGAATATACATTGAAAATTGTTTCCATACTTTTTAAAATTATCACCAAATGTTTAAAACTGCTTCATCCATAATTTCTCACATTCTAATTCACTTCATTTTTATGATTATAGCATGCACGTCATTGCAGTTTTATCAGAATCATAGGCAAACTGCTGTTGTTTGATCACTAAGTCATGTTCAACTCTTTTGTGACCCCATGGATTGTAGCTCACCAGTTTTCTCTATCCATGGAATTTCCCAGGCAAGAATACTAGAGTATGTTGCCGTTTCTTTGTCCAGGGGATCTTCCTCATCCAGGAATCAAACCCACTTCTCCTGTATTGGCAGACAGTCTCTTTACCTCTGAGCCACCAGGGAACACCCATAAGCAAGTAGGCTAAGCCAAATTTTCTGATCATCATGCTGCTATTGTTTTTGAACAAAAGGTCTATTTTCAACCATAATATCCATATAGCTAATATTCTAAATAAATACTTATTTTTAATTGCTGTGTACTCAGTCTCTAAATTTACATAAATGTTAATGTTGACATCATCATGACAGTGATTTGAAATGTAGAACCACAGTCAGTTCCATATATGATAACACAATCACTTCACTTTATGAGCTGTTGTTTCTTTACAGTTAATCTCAAAGTTTATTTTTAATTTTAACATATACTTGAATTCAATTCACATTTTAATGCTCTTTTTACGCCTAAGTTGAGGTTTTTTGAAATTATGAGATAGTTTGATTTAATTAACATTCTTCTGTATGATTTCTTGCTATATATTGACTATAATAGGAATAACATATTATTTTGAATGACATATATCTAATTTCAAATTTCTGAAAGCAATATCTTCCTTTCAATGTTGCATTTTTATAATTCTTTCAATTAGGAAATATGCTAATGTTGGAACACTTGTTTGTGTCATACATGCTTTGTATCAAGCATTAGAAAACTGTAACTTCTGTTACCATAAAATAAATTGATCCTTTATCTCCTGAGTCATGTACTAGTGTCTATCCGTGGCATCATATTGAGTTGGTTGTATAAACTGTGCATGCCACTCTGAATATTTATGTCATACTTAAGCATGAAATTCAGGTTTTGTATTAGGTGGTGCATCAGAAAGTACCTAGTAACTAACACAAGCTACTAGTGACAGATATTCAGGTTCTCAACACAGATATAAGGCATTAATGAATAAAGTGACTAAATGGTTAGTCTTCCTCTGTATTGTCTTCTTAGTTACAAAATATTGGTTATCCTGTATATCTTGCATTGATAAAATTATCAATTGAATTTATTACTTTTAAATACTTGGGAAATGTAAAAACACAAATGCAACAACTCCACTGCTTAGGGAGTAGGGTAAATTTTTCACTTCTCCCTAATTTTGTACCACATTGAAAAGAGGTGATTTGCTAAAAATAAGACTAGCAAGTTACTGTAAAAATTGATAGACTCAGACATCTGAAAACTAATATCTTTAAGAGATTTCTTGTAAATTAGAGTTATAAACTACCAAGTACATTGAGAATGCCTACCTCATAAACAATAAATTTTTTAATTTTTTTAATTGAACAATAATTGCTTTACAGAATTTTGTGGTTTTCTGTCATACATCAACAAGAACCAGACATAGGTACACCCATGTCCCCTCCCTCCCATCTCCCTCCCCATCCCACCCTTCAGTCTGCCACAGAGCCCCACAGAGCCCTGAAATTCCCATTCAGTTCAGTTCAGTTGCTCAGTCGTGTCTGACTCTTTGCAACCCCATGAATCGCAGCACGCCAGGCCTCCCTGTTCATCACCATCTCCCGGAGTTCACTCAGACTCACGTCCATCGAGTCAGTGATGCCATCCAGCCATCTCATTCTCGGTCGTCCCCTTCTCCTACTGCCCCCAATCCCTCCCAGCATCAGATAAAAAAAAAAAAAAAAGAACAGATTCAAACGTGTTCCTTTTTATGGCAGAATAGTATAACATTGTATATATGTACCAGAACTTCTTTATCCATTCATCTGTCGATGGACATCTGGGTTGCTTCCATATTCTAATTATTGTAAATAGTGCTGCAGTGAGTATTGGAGTACATGTGTCTTTTTCAGTTTTTATTTCCTCAGGGTATATGCATGGGAGTGGGATTGCTGGGTCATATGGGGGTTTTATTCCTAGCTTTTTAAGGAGTCTCCATACCATCTTCCATAATGGTTGTATCAGTTTACATTCCTCATGGCAGTGCAAGAGTGTTCCCTTTTCTCCACACCCTCTCCAGCATTTATTGTTTGAAGACTTTTTGATGATGGCTAGTCTGACCAGTGTGAGATGGTATCTCATTGTAGTTTTGATTTGCATTTCTCTGATAATAAGTGATGTACTCATCACTTTTCATGTCTTTGTTAGCCATCTGTATGTCTTCTTTGGAGAAATGTCTCTTTGGGCCCCTTTCCCACTTTTTGATTGGGTGGTTTGCTTTTCTGTTATTGAGTTGTATAAGCTGCTTGTATATTTTGTAAATTAATTATTTATCAGTTGTTTCCCTTGCTATTATTTTCCTCCATTCTGAGGGTTGTCTTTTCATCTTATTTGTAGTCTCCTTTGCTGTGCAAAAACTTTTAAGTTTAATTAGGTCCCACTTGTTTATTTTTGTTTTTATTTCCATTATTCTAGGAGATGGGTCACAGATCTTGCCTTGATTTATGTCATCAAGTGTTCTGCCTGTGTTCTCCTCTAAGTGTTTAATAGTTTCTGGTCTTATATTTAGGTCTTTTATCCATTTTGAGTTTATCTTTGTGTACGGCATTAGGTACTGATATAATTTCATTCTTTTGCATGTAGCTGTCCAGTTTTCCCAGCACCACTTACTGAAGAGACTGTCTTTGCCCCATTGTATATTTTTGCCTCCTTTGTCAAAAATAATGTACCAGTGTTATGTGGATACCTATCTTGTTCCAGTCGTCTATATTTCTATTTTTGTGCCAGTACCATACTGTCTTGATGACTGTAGCTTTGTAATACAATCTGAAGCCAGGAAGTTTGTTTCCTCCAGCTCCATTCTTCTTTCTCATGACTGCTTTGGTTATTCAGGGTCTTTTGTGTTTCCATATGAATTGTGGAATTTTTTTGTTTTAGTTCTGTGAAAACAGCCATTGATAATTTTATAGGGATCATATTGAACCTGTAGATTGCATTTTGTAGTATGTGTATTTTCACAATATTGATTCTTCCTACCCAGGTACATGGAATATCTCTTCATCTGTTTATGTCATCTTTGAATTCTGTCATCAGTGTCTTATAGTTTTCCATATATAGGTCTTTTTTTTTCCTTAGGTAGGTTTATTCCTAGATATTTTATTCTTTTTGTTGCAAAGGTGTATGGTATTGATTCCTTAATTTTTCTTTCTGATTTTTCATTGTTAGTATATAGAAGTACAAATGATTTCTTTGTATTGATCTTGTATCCCACAATGTTGCTGAATTTGCTGATTAGCTCTAGTAATTTTCTGATAGTTTCTTTTGGGTTTTCTGTGTATAGTATCATGTCATCTGCAAAGAGTGATGGTTTTGCTTGTTCTTTTCTGATCTATATTCTTTTTATTTCTTTTTCTTCTCTAATTGTTGTAGCTGACTTTCAAAACTATGTTGAATAACAGTGATGAGAGTAGACTACCTTGTCTTGTTCCTGATCTTAGAGGAAAAGCTTTTAGTTTTTCACCATTGAGAATAATGTTTACTGTGGGCTTTTTATATATGGCCTTTGCTATGTTGAGGTAGGTTCCTTCTATGCTCATTTTTTGAAGTGTTTTTTTTTTTTTATCATAAATGGATACTGGATTTTGTCAAAGACTTTTTCTGCATCTATTGAGATAACCGCATGGTTTTTATCTTTCAATTTGTTGATATGGTATACCACGTTGATTGATTTGCATATATTGAATAATCCTTGCACCCATGATATAAAGCCGACTTGATCATGGTGTATGAGTTTTTTAATATGTTGTTGGATTCTGTTTGCTAGAATTTTGTTGAGGATTTTTGCATCTATGTTCATCAGTGATATTGGCCTGTAATTTTCTTTTTTTGTGTTGTCTTTTTCTGGCTTTGGTATCAGGGTGATTGTGGTCTAGTACAATGAGTTTGGAAGTGTTCCTTCCTCTGAAATTTTTTGGAAGAGTTTCAGAAAAATAGGCATTAGCTCTCCTCTAAATGTTTGATAGAATCCCCCTCTTAAGCCATCTGGCCCTGGGCTTTTGTTTTGGGGAAGATTTTTGATCACCGTTTCAATCTCAGTGTTTGTAATTGGGTTGTTCATAATTTCTATTTCTTCCTGGTTCAGTCTTGGGAGGCTGATCTTTTCTAAGCATCTGTCCATTTCCTCAATGTCCATTTTATTAGCTTGTAGATTCTCATAATATTCTCTTATGATCCTTTGTATTTCTATGTTGTCTGTTGTAACCTCTGCTCTTTCATTTCTAATTTTACTGATTTGATTTTTCTCCCTTTTTTTCTTGATGAGTCTGGCTAGTGGTTTGTCAATTTTGTTTATCTTCTCAAAGAAACAGCTTCTAGTTTTATTAATCTTTGCCGCTGTTTCCTTCATTTCTTTTTCATTTATGTCTGCTTGGAGCTTTATGATTTCTTTCCTTGCTAGGCAGGGGCTTGTGTGGATTCTTCTGTGTCATGGGCGACTTGTGTGGGTTTCCCTCAGCCCCCTAAGCTCACCCTCGGTGTCATGGACTTGTGTGCACTTGACTCAGTTCCTGAGGTCCACCCTCCGTGTCGCAGGCTTATGTGCACTGAGCTCGGCTTCCCGGGCGCGTACTCTGCATTGCAGGGCTACTGTGGACTTGTTTTGGCTCCCCGTGCCTGCCCTCTGTGTTGCAGGGTTTATGTGCACTTGCTTCACCTCACTGCCTGCACTCTTTGTTGCAGAGATTATTTGTTCTTCTTTCGGCTGTGCTGGAAGTGTTGTGTGCGCTGCCCAAGTTTGCATGCCTCCCTTCTATAACACCTCAGTCCCACACTTTGTGCCAGCTATGCTTGTCTGCCCTGTCACACTTGGCCACCTGGGCCAGCTCTCTGTGCTGCTAGGGTTGTGTGCACTGGCTGGGTTTGTATGCTCACCACTCTCGGTTCTGTGAGCCCATCATGTTTGGGGCCACAGTGCATGAGCTGTGAACTGGCTGAAAAGTGCAGCGTTCTCTGCTTACTGCCCCCCAAGTCCCTGCTTTGACTGTTTTTCCAAGACTCCCCTTTGGGCCCGCCTGTGAGGGAGTTTCCCTGTGCCCAGGAACTCCTGTTTCAGGGCTCCCTCCCTGCTCCTTGGGACACAAGCTCCTGCCCAGAAGTTCTCCATCTTTTCCTTTTTGTGTCTCCCTCCTCTTTCCTGCCTCATTTCAGGGAGCTTAGCCTGTCCCCCTGGATGCCTGGGGTCTTCTGCTGTCACCTAGAGGTTGCTTTGTAAGAGTTGTTCCATATCTTAATGAGTTTTTGATGTATTTGGGAGGAGACTGGTGACCTCCCCATTTTATTTTTTCCACCATCTTCTTCCATCTCCTCACTCATAAACAATAATTTTAATAAAAAAATTTCAAGCAAATCTTGTTAATAATAGGTGCAACAAACATGGACTTTAGAAGAGAAAATTCCTAAATTAAAATTTGTGAGACTTGCCCTGAGGGCAATATGCTCTCTTACAGGCATGAACATTTTGTTGTTGTTCAAATCATACCCAACTCTTTGCAACCCATGGACTGCAGCACACCTGTCCCTCACCATCTCCCTGAGTTTGCCCAACTTCATGTCCACTGAATCAGTGACGCATTCTAGCCATCTCATCCTCTGTGCCTCTTTCTCCTTCTGCCCTCAACCTTTCCCAGCATCAGGGTCTTTACCAATGAGTTAACTATTTGCGACCAGTAGCCAAAGAATTGGAGCTTCAACTCTAATGAGTATTCAGGGTTGACTTTCTTTAAGATTTGCTGCTTTGATATCTTTGCTTTACAAAGGACTCTCAGGAATCTTCTCCAGCACCACAGCTTGAAAGCATCAATTCTTTGGTGCTCTATCTTCTTTATTGTGCAGCTCTCACATCCATACATGACTGCTAGGAAGACATAACCTTGATTATATGGAATTTTGTTGCCAAAGTGTTGTCTTTGCTTTTTAACACACTGTCTAGGTTTATCATAGCTTTCCTGCCAGGAAGCAATTGTATCTGAGGTTGTTGATATTTCTCCTGGTAATCTTGATTCCAGCTTGTAATTCATCCAGCCCAACATTTCATTTGATGTGCTCTGTGTATAATTACATAAACAGGGTGACAATAAACAGCCTTGTTATATTCCTTTCCCAATCCTGAACCAGTCAGTTGTTCCATATAGGGTTTTTTTTTTTTTTTGCTTGTTGACCCACATACAGGTTTCTCAGAAGACAGGTAAGATGATCTGGTATTCCCATCACTTTAAGAGTTTTCTACAGTTTGTTATAACTCATGCAGTCATAAGCTTTAGTATAGTGGATGAAACAGAGGTAAATGCTTTCTGGAATTCTCTTGCTTTTTCCATGATTCAGCAAATGTTGGCAATTTGATCACTAGTTCCTCTACCTTTTCTAAACCCAGCTTAAACATCTGGAAGTTCTTGGTTCACATAATGCTAAAGCCTAGCTTGGAGAATTTTGAGCATAACTTACTAGCATGGGAAATAAGTGCAACTCTCCAGTGATTTGAACATTCTTTAATACTGCCCTTCTTGGGAACTGGATGAGGATTGACCTTTTCCCCCACCTGTGGCCACTGCTGGCTTTTCCAAATTTGCTGACATAATGAGTGCGCCACTTTAGAAACATCATGTTTTAGGATTTTAAATAGCTCTGCTGGAATTCCATCACCTCCATGAACATTATTAGCAGCAGCACTTCCTAAGGCCTACTTGAATTCACAGTCCGAAATGTCTGGCTCTGAGTGAGTGATTACACCATTGTGGCTATCCAGGTCAAGATGTTTTTTGTACAATTATTCTTTGCATTCTTTACATCTGTTCTTGATCTCTTCTGCTTCTATTAGGTCTTTACAATTCAGTTCAGTTCAGTCTCTCAGTTGTGTCCAACTCTTTGTGACCCCATGGACTGCAGCACGCCAGGCTTTCCTGTCCATCACCAACCCCTGGAGCTTACTCAGACTCATGTCTATCAAATCAGTGGTGCCATCCAACCATCTCATCCTCTGTTGTCTCCTTCTCCTTCTGCATTCATTCTTTCCCAGCATCAGGGTCTTTTCCAAGGAGTCAGTTCTTCACATCAGGTGGCCAAAGTATTGGAGCTTCAGTTTCAGCATCAATCTTTTCAATTCAGGACTGACTTCTGTTAGGATGGACTAGTTGGATCTCTTTGCAGTCCAAGGGACTCTCAAGAGTCTTCTCCAACACCACAGTTCAAAAGCATCAATTCTTTGGTGCTCAGCTTTCTTTAGAGTCCAACTCTCACATCCATACATGACTGCTGGAAAAACCATGGCTTTGACTAGATGGACCTTTGTTGGACCTTTGTTGGCAAAGTAATGTCTTTGCTTTTTAATATGCTGCCTAGGTTGGTCATAACTTTTCTTCCTTCCAAGGAGCAACTATCTTTTAATTTCATGGCTGCAGTCACCATCTGTAGTGATTTTGGAGCCCCCCTAAAATAAAGCTGTCACTGTTTCCATTGTTTCCCCATCTATTTGCCATGAAGTGATGGGACCAGATGCCATGATCTTCATTTTCTGAATGTTGCATTTTAAGCCAACTTTTTCACTCTCCTCTTTGACTTTCATCAAGAGGCGCTTTAGTTTTTCTTTGCTTTCTGCCATAAGGGTGGTGTCATCTGCATGTCTGAGGTTATTGATATTTCTCCCAGCAATCTTGATTCCAGCTTGTGCTTCATCCAGCCCAGGATTTGCATGATATATTCTGCATATAAGTTAAATAAGCAGGGTGTCGACTAAAAAAAGATGTACAACTTGAGAGTTGTGAGTTAAGTTTTATTTGGGACAAAATGAGAACTGCAGCCTAGAAGGCACCATCTCAGATAACTCTGAGAGACTGTTCCAAAGCGGCAGTGGGGAAAATCAGTATATAAGGTTTTGGTGAAGGGGCAGTTCAGTACCATGAAGCACTCATTTTGCAAAAGTCTTTCTGTTAGTCATGAGGATCTGATATCACCGTGAAGGGATTTAGTGCTTCTCTAGATATGAGGAGATGCAAGGATTGAGATCATAAAATCTGTCCCTAAAAACATCCAACTCTCTAAAGACCTGTCCCGCCAGATTCCCTGGAGCACAGAGTGCCTCACTCCACCCTGAATTCCCTCAGAGGGGGAATATATATCACCAGCTATAGCAGCATGGGGCTCAATCTCCATAGAGGCAGATGGCAAGCACCCTTGTTGTTCAGTTGTTGGTGATGCTCTTGGTAAGTGCCAATTTGTAGTTGACAAGGGTGACAATATACAGCCTTGATGTACTCATTTCCCAATTTGTAGCCAGTCTGTTGTTCTGTGTCCAGTTCTAACTCTTGCTTCTTGACCTGCATACAGATTTCTCAGGAGGCAGGTAAGGTGGTCTGGTATTCCCATCTTCTCATCTCTTGTGCCCAATCTTCAGATAAAATGTTCCTCTGATAGTTCCAATTTTCTTGAAGAGATCTCTGGTCTTACCCTTTCTGTCCTTTTCCTTTTTCTTTGCATTGATCACTGAGGAAGGCTTTCTTATCTCTCCTTGCTATCCTCTAGAACTATGAATTTAGTTGGGTGTACCTTTCCCTATCTCCCTTGCTTTTCTCTTCTCTTCTTTCCTCTGCTATTTTTAAAGCCTCCTCAGACAACCACTTTGCCTTCTTGCACAACGTTTTCTTTGGGATGATTTTGTTTGCTGCCTCCTGTACAATATTATGCACCTCTGTCCATAGATCTTCATGCACTCTGTTTGCTAGATCTAATCCCTTGAATCTGTGGTCACCTTTACTGTACATTCATAGGGGATTTCATATAAGTTGTACCTGACTGGCCTAGTGTTTTTCCTGCTTTCTTTAGTTTAAGCCTGAATTTTGCTATGAGGAGCCGATGATCTGAACCACAGTTAGCTCCAGGTCTTTTTTTTTGGAACTTTATACAGCTTCTCCATCTCCAGGTACAAAGAATGTAATCAATTCGATTTCAGTATTGACCATTTGGTGATGTCCATGTGTAAAGTTATCTCTTGTGTCATTGAAAACGGGTGTTTACTATTACCAGTGCATTCTCTTGGCAGAATTCTGTTAACCTTTGTCCTGCTTCATTTTGTACTTCAAGGCCAAACTTGCCTGTTATTCCAGGTATCTCTTGACTTCCTACTTTTGCATTCCAATCCCCTATGATGACTAGGACATCTTATTTTGGCATTAGTTCTAAAGGAGATCTTCTAGGCCTTCGTAGAATTGATCAGTGTCAGCTTCTTTCACATCAGTGGTTGGGGCATAGACTTGGATTACTGTGATATTGAATGCTTTGCCTTTGAAACAAACTGAGATCATTCTGTAGTTTTCAAGGTTGCACCTAAGTACTACATTTCAGACTCTTTTGTTGATTATGAAGGCTACTCCATTTCTTCTATGGGATTTTTTGCCTACAGTTTTAAATATAATTGTCATCTGAATTAAATACACCTATTCCTCACCATTTTAGTTCACTGATTCCTAAGATGACCATGCTTACTCTTGCCATCTCCTGCTTGACCAATCCAATTTATCTTGATTCACAGACCTAACATTCTAGGTTCCTATGAATTACTGTTCTTTATGGCATCATATTTTACTTTCATCACAAGACACAACCACATTTCCACTGAGCATCATTTTCGCTTTGGTATCTGTGAATATGTGCTAAATCATTTCAGTTGTGTCCAAATTCTGTGACTCCATGGACTATAGCCCACCAAGCTCTTCTGTCCATGGGCTATTCCAGGCAAGAATACTGGAGTGGGTTGCCATGTCCTCCTCCAAGGGATCTTCCTGACCCAGAGTCAAACCTACATCTCCTGTAGCTATTGCATTGGAAATGAAATCTTTATTGCTGAACCACTGGGGAAGCCCTGGGATATCTTGTTTTCTTTAATTAAAAATAAAATTTTGGTGTTCAGACCACCTGGACATCAAAACTGCCTTTGTTGCAAGACTTCTATACAACCTGGCTTCCCTGCCTCACTTTCTTAGGGCAGGTTTCTCAGGGCTACTTGTGATGCTATCACCCAGAATTAAAGTTCTAAAAATTCCCACCGAATAAAACACAATTCTCAATTTTTAGGTTACTATCATTTTTAAAGTTGATATCTTAAACACACATTTACTTTCTCACAGTTCTGGCAGTCAGGAGTCCAAAATCAGATTCACTGGGATGAAATCAAGGTGTCAGCTTGGCCATTTTGCCTCTCAAATGTCTAGGGAGAGCCTTGGTTTCCTGGTTCCCAGGTTACAGAGATGCCTTCCCTAGCTCCTGACTTTATCTCTGTGAGTTGGTGATGGACAGGGAAGCCTGGTGTGCTGCAGTCCATTGGGTTGCAAAAGTCAGACACGACTGAGTGATTGAACTGAACTGAAGCCTTTCTCTTTTAAAGATACTTCAATTACCTCCAGGGCCTTTGCAGGGTAATACAGGATCATCTCCCCATTTCAAGATCTTAATTTAACCACATCTGCAAAGTCCCTCGGGATATTTCTTATAGTTTTATATCATTCACAGATTTCAGAGTTTAGGACCTAGATATCATTGGGCCTCTCACAGAGGGCAGAGGTGTTTCTTTTTTTCTTTTTCTACAATAGTCAAGTTAAACATTGTTCAAGATATATTAAATATATTTGCTTTAATACTGGGTGCATGTAAAAATCAAACCCATCTTGCTTTTGTTTTCACAAACTATTCTATTAGAAATTTGCGGAATGAAGAGAGTACTGGCTGAAAAAAAAAGTTATATCCCAATTACTTTAAAGTTAGTTTTCTCTCCTTTACAAATCAGTGAATGAGCAGCTAGTTTATTAAAGTCTATATAACATATTAATAGCTGTAATTCAATCTTTGGGGTTTTTTTTTTTTTTAAGATCTACATTTGTTTTTTGAGATCAAGAACAGTTTTTTTCAACATCAAGCTTTTCCTTGTTGAGACGTCCTGTCTGAGCTCCAACACATTTCCTTTGACATTTGTGATAGTTAAATGATGAGGTAAGATAATATTTTCACAGTTCCAAGTAATTTCCCACTACATATTTATCTTGATATTGCTTAGGTGATAATAAGACTTTAGACGAAACACACTACGATATGGCTGGGTTAACCAGACATTTCAAAATGCTGTTACTTTTATGTACTGCTTTGGAGTCTGCTGGAAGTAAGCATGTGTAATTACAGGAAAAAAAAATGATGGTTTTCAGCTTCTGAACTTAATATCTATAGTATAATAATAATGCATAGAATTTGTATAACTTACATGAAGTTCTACATGTAGAACTAAGCTGCATTTTAAAATAATTTTTATACAATATCAAGATGGAGGTTAGAAAGCCTCTCATATAAGAAAAAGAACAAGGATAAGAGAGGCTAAGAATCTGACAAATTATTACACAAATCAGAAGAGGCATAACTTGGACTTAACCCCAAGTTTCCTGACAATATAAGGTTAGAATTGCTGCTAATAATAATACCAAGGCAAACATTAATCTATTTTGTCTTTCATGTACAATTTATTATATATAAATTTGGAGAGAAATACAAATCTATCAGCATTATATGATATACTTGCATTTTTCTTGCCTTCCTTTGGATTGAGTATTTCTTATGAGTATACTTTGTTCCTCCATAATTGGTTTTAGCTAATTACTTCATTTTTAGAAGTTACTCTGAGTTTTAAATATTGCAAATTTAACTTATTACAATCTACTTTCAGAGAATGTTATACTATCTTTCTTATAGATAAAGAACTTTATAACAATAGATTTCATTTTCTCCCTCAAGTCTGTCTCTTATACACATCTTCATCTGCATGTCTGAGGTTATTGATATTTCTCCCAGCAATAGGTCATACTGAATCTGTCTCTTATACACATCTAGATGTGTATAAGAGACAGACAATAGATTTCATTTTCTCCCTCAAGTCTTTTGTACTATTACCCTCATACATTTTATTTCTATGTATGTCGTAAATCTTATATTCTGTTTAGTCAATTTAATATTATTTAAACAATTTAAAGTGAAAATTTAAAATATATACTCCAATTTTTATGATTTCTGGTGCTATTCATTCCCTTCTGTAGAAGCACATATTCATTTGGTGTCATATTTCTTCTGCCAAAATAACTTCTTCAACATTTCTTGTAGCACAGTGTGTTGGTAATGGCCTCACCCAGCTTTTTTTTTTTTTTTTAAAGCATTTTGCCTGAAGTTTTTGGAAGACACTTTTTTCTGTGTTCAAGATTCCACTAGCAAAAAAGTCATCCACTAGGTATTCATCTTGTCTTCTGCTTACACAATTTCTTATAAGAAAATTGTTGTGATTCTCAATGGATTGTCTAATTCTCACGGATTCTACAATCCATTTATATAGATTTGTGGACTTTCATTTACTTTGGAAATTCTTTGCTATTTTCAACTCAAGTGATTCTTCTGATCAATTCTTTCTTTTCTCCTTTCTACACTCCAGTAACACATATGTAGAATTTTAGATATATTCCTCCAGCCCTTGAATGCTCTGTTTGCATTATATGTTGCATTACATTGTGGGTACTACACATATTTATCTCTTCAGGTTCAGTGATTATTTCCTGTGCTGTGTTCACCTTCTTCATGAACTTATTAAGAGATTTTTCATATGGTGTTTTTATTTGTCTTCTTTTTATGGGTTCCATTTATTTGCAAAAATTTTATCTGCTCATGCTTGTTGTTTACTTTTTTCACTGAAACATTTAATATATTGAATATAGTTATTTTAAAAGGCATAATTCTTATAGTTCTAGCATTTTGTATATCTCTGGGTCTCAGATGACTTTATTTTTTATCATGAATCTGATTTTTGCCATCTTGCTTTTTTATAAATCCTGAAATTTTTACTTGAATTTTAAACACTGTGCAAAGGAAAAAACAAACAAACAAGCAAAAACCAAAGACTTAGGTGTATTGTATTTCTGCTTGGAAATGGTCATATCTTATCTTCCATCAGACTGTTAGCATAAGGATTGAGTCCATCTACTCAGTGACTAAACTGTTCTAGAGTTTTGCTTTTAATATAGTTATTTTCAGAGTACAGGAGGGTTCCTGTCCCTGGGCTGCAGTTACCTTGTGGTTAGTATGAAGCCTGGTAGGGGATTTCTCAGTGTTCTTTCACTCTCATATTCTGGCAGGTTTTGCACATTTGTAACAAAAGAGGAGATGGTCTATTCTTTTTTACCCTTCTCTATGGTAGACTGATCTTCTTCTCTTGACAGATACTCAGTTAATCACTCCAAAGCAGGAAAGGAGTTGTTTCTCTCTTTTTTCTTTTTTGTTGAAGTATAGTATACTTTATTAGTTTCGGATGTAAACCAGAGTGACTTCACATTTTTGCACATTATAATCCATAAAAAGTTATTAGGAACATAGTGGCAATGTTCTCTGTGTTGTGCATTAAGGAGATGTTTCTTTATTGTTCTGTTTCAGTTCAGCTGCTAAGTCGTGTCTGACTCTTTGAGACCCCAAGGACTGCAATAGGCCAGGCCTCCCTGTCCGTCACCAGCTCCCAAGTTTACTCAAACTCATGTCCATTGAGTTGGTGATGACATCCAAACGTCTCATCCTCTGTCATCCCCTTCTCCTTCTGCCTTCAATCTTTCCCAGCATCAGGGTCATTTCAAATGAGTCAGTTCTTCGCATCAGGTGGCGAAAGTATTGGAGTTTCAGCTTCAGCATCAGTCCTTCCAATGAACATCCAGGACTGATTTCCTTTAAGATGGACTGGTTGGATCTCCTTGCCATCCAAGGGACTCTCAAGAGTCTTCTAAACACCTCAGTTCAAAAGCATCAATTCTTCGGCACTCAGCTTTCTTTATAGTCCAACTCTCACATCCATACATGACTACTGGAAAAACCATAGCTTTGACTAGACGGAACTTTGTCAGCAAAGTAATATTTCTGCTTTTTAATAAGCTGTCTAGGTTAGTTATAGCTTTTCTACCAAGGAGCAAGTGTTTTTTAATTTCATGGCTGCAGTCACCATCTGCAGTGATTTTTGAGGCCCCCCCCCCAAATAAAGTCAGTCACTGTTTCCACTCTTTCCCCATCTATTTACCATGAAGTGATGGGACCAGACACCATGATCTTAGTTTTCTGAAAAATCAACTTTTTCACTCTCCTTTTTCACTTTCATCAAGAGGCTATTTAGTTCTTCTTCAATTTCTGCCATAAGGGTGTTGTCATCTGCATATTTGAAGTTATTGATATTTCTCTCAGCAATCTTGATTCCAGTTTGTGCTTCATTCAGTCCAGCATTTCTCATGATGTACTCTGCATATAAGTTAGAAAAAGCAGAGTGACAATATACATCCTTGAAAGACTTCTTACCCGATTTGGAACCAGACTCTTGTTCATGTCCAGTTCTAACTCTTGCTTCCTGACATGCATACAGATTTCTCAGGAGGCAGGTCAGGTGACCTGGTATTCTCATCTCTTTCAGAATTTTCTACAGTTTTTTATGATCCACACAGTCATAGGGTTTGGGGTATTCAATAAAGCAGAAGTAGATGTTTTTCTGGAACTCTCTTGCTTTGTCAATGATCCAACAGATGTTGGCAATTTGATCTCTGGTTCTTCTGCCTTTTCTAAAACCAGCTTGAACATCTGGAAGTTCATGGTTCATGTATTGCTGAAGCCTGGCTTGGAGAATTTTGAGCATTACTTTGCTAGCATGTGAGATGAGTGTAATTGTGCAGCAGTTTGAGCATTCTTTGGCATGGTCTTTCTTAGGGATTGGAATGAAAACTGACAATTTCCAGCCCTACGGCCACTACTGAGTTTTCCAAACTTGCTGGCATGATAAGTACAGCACTTTCACAGCATCATCTTTTAGGATTAGAAATAGCTCAACTGGAATTCCATCACCACCACTACCTTTGTTCATAGTGATGCTTCCTAAGGCCCACTTGACTTCACATTCCAGGATATCTGGCTCTAGGTGAGTGATCACATCATTGTGATTATCTGGGTCATGAAGATCTTTTTTGTACAGTTCTTTTGTGTATTCTTGTCACCTCTTCCTAATATCTTCTGTTTCTGTTAGGTTCATACCATTTATGTCCTTTATTGAGCCCATCTTTGCATGAAATATTCCCTTGGTATCTCTAATTTTCTTGAAGAGACTCTAGTCTTTCCCATTCTATTGTCTTCCTCTATTTCTTTGCACTGATCATTGAGGAAGGCTTCCTCATCTCTCCTTGATATTCTTTGGAACTCTGCATTCAAATGGGTATATCTTTCCTGTTCTCCTTTGCCTTTCAATTCTCTTCTTTTCAAAGCTATTTGTAAGGCCTCCTCAGACAGCCTTTTTGCCTTTTTTGCATTTCTTTTTCTTGGGGATGGTCTTGATACCTGTCTCCTGTATAATGTCATGAACCTCTATCCATAGTTCATCAGGTACTTTCTCTATCAGATCTAGTCCCTTAAATCTATTTCTTAATTCCCCTGTATAATCATAAGGCATTTGATTTAGGTCATACTGAATGGCGCAGTGGTTTTCCTTATTTTCTTCAATTTAAGTCTGAATTTTGCCATAAGGAGTTTATAAAGTGAGCCATAGTCAGCTCCCAGTCTTATTTTTGCTGACTGTATAGAGCTTCTATATCTTTGGCTGCAAAAAATATAATCAATCTGATTTCAGTGTTGGCCATCTGGTGATGTCCAGGTGTAGAGTCTTCTGTATTTTTTGCTATGACCAGGGTATTATCTTGGCAAAACTCTATTACCGTTTGCCCTGCTTCATTCTGTACTCCAAAGCCACATTTGCCTGCCACTCCAGGTATTTCTTGACTTCCTACTTTTGCATTCCAGTCCCCTCATGATGAAAAGGACATCTTTTGGTGTATTAGTTCTAGAAGGTCTTGTAAGTCTTCATAGAACCTTTCAACTTCAGCTTCTTCAGCATTCTTGGTCAGGCCATAAACTTGGACTGCTGTAATATTGAATGGTTTGCCTTGGAAATGAACAGAGATCATCCTGTTGTTTTTGAGACTGCATTCAAATACTGCATTTCAGACTCTTTTTTTTTTTTTTTTTCTCTGAGGGCTACTCCTTTTGTTCTAAGGGATTCTTGCCCATATAATATTATTAAATATTAGTTGCTCAGTCATGTCTGACTTTTTGCGACCCCATGGACTGTAGCCCGCCAGGCTCCTCTGTCCATGGGATTCTCTAGGCAAAAATACTGGAGTGGGTTGCCATTTCCTCCTCCAGGGGACCTTCCCAACTGTACATAAAGGAGACTTCATTGATGTGCATTAGAGGAAACCCCAGGTTAACAGTCATAGAAAACTGTCTCTTGAGCCTTTAAATTCTATACCAATTCTACACCTCTGATTGGCCAACTATTTGTTTCTTTACTTAGGTTTTAAGGTGAATGACCTGGGGCTATTTGTTTCCATCAACCTGATTGCAAATCTAAAGGTGCAGTTAAAATGTCTATTTTTCTTGCCATCCTCAGAAGGAGATTGCTACAGATCTACTCTATGATTCTCATTCTTTTCAGCTTACAATACAATAGCCTATTATTTTTGCAACCTATATCTTATAATAAAGCAGTGCTGAAAAATTAAATAGAAGAATGTTCAGTTGCCATATAGGCTACGAAAATGATTTGCTGGTGGTGATTTTTAAGCTTGATTCTAAATAGATTTATAAAGAACGGCACTTGGAAGACGTGGTCCAAATTTTGCTATTTAAGGTATCTTGAAATTATAGGCTCACTCTCCCTAAAATTTCAAAAAGCGTAGAGCTGAGGCTCTTAAGGGTATACTGCTGCTGCTGCTAAGTCGCTTCAGTCGTGTCCGACTCTGTGCGACCCCATAGACTGCAGCCCACCAGGCTCCCCCATCCCTGGGATTCTCCAGGCAAGAACACTGGAATGGGTTGCCATTTCCTTCTCCAATGCATGAAAGTGAAAGATGAAAGTGAAGTCACTCAGTCGTGTCTGACTCTTAGTGATCCCATGCACTGCAGCCTACCAGACTCCTTGTCCATGGGATTTTCCAGGCAAGAGTACTGGAGTGGGGTGCCATTGTCTTCTCCGTCTTAAGGGTATAGCAGTGATAAAAGCTTTCATAGTCATTTCTAAAAAGCAACACTTCATAGTTTTCTGTCTCCAATGATTCTTTAATGTACTTGTAGAAGGGAGGCAACAAAAAACCAAGAATAAAAATAGCTGAGCTCTCCACAACTGGGCTTCCTGCTTACTTTCCCTGTTCAAAGAAAAGAGGAGACACCATCTTGCAATAGAGGCTTCATAGACAACTGGGCTTCTCCAGTGACAGTCAGCATTTGATGCCCCATATCTCTTGGTTCTTCTTGTTGCCAATGGTCGGCCTGGCAATGGTAGTGAAATGGGAGCAATTAATCTGTAGATGAGGGAGGGCTTCCTTTAACAGTTGAAGGGTACTGTCTGGTACGATTCCAAAGACCTGTAGTGTTTTTAATGTGGGAATTTCTCCAAGTTCCAGTAAAGTTTCAGGTATTATGTCATAGCACCGACTGAGTGATAGGTGTTGGAGGTAGTTGAGTTGGTAAAATTCTGGAAAGCAGTCATTTTTCTGCATGACACTATTGCTTAAGTCTAGGTGGATAAGACTGGGACATCTTCCAACTAAGGTAGAGACATCTGATCTCTGCAGATTCTTTCGGTACCCACTGAGATTCGGCTGGGTGATAGTCTCTGACACATGTGCAATAGCCACCTGTACATGCTTTTCAGTGACATCATAGCGCCAAGAGAGGTTCAGTTCATCCAATCTGGAAGAGCTGCTCAGCAAAGTCTTCAGGGCAGATTCAGAGAATCCAGAACACCCAGAAAGGTTTAGTCGCAGTATATTTGTGTTCTGAGCAAGATTATCAACAACGGGATCTGAAAGTCGGAGACCTTCAAGGCTGAGATTCTGCAACTTGGAGAAGTGAGACAGAAGGCCTTGCAGGGTAGACACATCAATCACAGAGTTCGACAGGTCCAGGTGCTGTAGATGAAAAGGGCTGAAATGTTCAACTAATGGTTGGTCCATAAATGATCATGGATAGCGGAAGGCAACCACCCCTTGGGACAAAAGCCGACCAACCACATCTGGGTAGAGATTTCTGCCCATGAGGTCTACAGTCTGCCAGAGAGACTCGTCAAACGCTAGATGATACCATCTCTTACAAACACTGGAGACTTTCAAGAGTTCAGGGAGGCACAGACAGGAAAAGATTCCTAAGAGCAGCTCATCTGGAAGGGAGTCCCAAGAAATACCTGGAAAGTTCTCTCGGTTTAGCTTAGGTCTGTGGACAATCACAAAGTCCTTGTCATTCCCTTTGCTTTTCAGCTGTTTTCGTGGGGGGCTCTGTGGGTGGCCCAGGTTTGAAAGCAGTTCCTGGGGGATGTTCTCTCTGTCCACCTCCTCCTTCTCCAGGGTGGAGACCCCCATGCCTGAAAGCAGTTCATAATGGCCATCTGAGTTAAATTCACTAATTTCAGTCCATTTTAGCTTGCTGATTCCTAAAATGTCAACATTCACTCTTGCAATTTCCTGTTTGACCACTTTCAATTTGCCTTGATTCGTGGACCTAACATTTCAGGTTCCTATGCAATTTTGCTCTTTAGAGCATCAGACTTTACTTCCAATCACCAGTCACATCCACAACTGGGTGTTGTTTTTGCTTTGGCTCTGTCTCTTCATCCTTTCTGGTGTTATTTCTCCACTGATCTCCAGTAGCATATTGGGTACCTCCCGACCTGGGGAGTTCATCTTTCAGGGTTCTATCTTTTTACCTTTTCATACTGTTTATGGGGTTCTCAAGGCAAGAATATTGAAGTGGTTTGCCATTCCCTTCTCCAGTGGACCATGCTTTGTCAGAACTCTCCACTATAACCCATCCATCTTGGGTGGCCCTACACGGCATAGTTTCAATGAGTTAGTCAAGGCTGTGGTCCATGTGGTCAGATTGGTTAGTTTCTTGTGACTGTAGTTTGCAGTCTGTTTGCCTTCTGATGGAGAAGGATAAGAGGCTTATGGAAGCTTCCTGATGGGAGAGACTGACTGAGGGGGAAACTGGGTCTTGTTCTGATGGTTGGGCCCATGCTCAGTAAATGTTTAATCTAATTTTCTGTTGATGTGTGGGGCTGTGTTCCCTCCCTTTTATTTACCTGATGCCAATCTATGATGGAGGTAATGAAGACCATGGCGACCTCCTCCAAAGGTCCCATGCAGCCACTGCTGCACTCATTGCCCCCAACCCTGCAGCAGGCCACAGGGAAGCCACGCCTCCACTGGAGGCTCCTAGACACTCATGGGAAAGTCATAGGTAGAGACCAACTTTGAGATAATAGATTACATACTTGTTCAGTCTCTATAGAATTTAGCTTTCTAGTCTACCATTTTGCAGTAAATGTTTTTCTTTTCTTTTCAAATTCATTGGAGTCATTTTGTTTGTTATTAATTTAATGTCTTGTTTTTCACACTTCTCAGCATTCACATAGATTTATGGTCCTTCTTTGATTTTATCTTCTATCACAGGACACAATGTTATCATTTGAGCTCTTTCATCTAGCACCTCTTTCTTTCATCCCCTCCTTCTACTTTCTATCTTTTAATTGTGAGTTTTTCTTATCTCTGCATCTCTGACCTCTTATTTTCTTAATCATTCTTTCTGTCAGAGATTTAATTCTAAGAATACAACTTTTTTTTCCTGTGTTGTGTTTTTAGAATCATTTGCTTTTAGTTCCAGAGATATAAAAAGCAATAGTATTTTATAAGAGGTGCCTGGAAAATCCCATGGATGGAGGAGCCTGGTGGGCTGCAGTCCATGGGGTCGCTAAGAGTCAGACACGACTAAGCGACTTCACTTCACTTTTCACTTTCACGCACTGGAGAAGGAAATGGCAACCCACTCCAGTGTTATTGCCTGGAGAATCCCAGGGACGGGGGAGCCTGGTGAGCTGCCGTCTATGGGGTCGCATAGAGTCAGACACGACTGAAGCGACTTAGCAGCAGCAGCAGCAGCACTTATTTATTGGTACACTTTTTAAAAAGCAACAATCACAATAGTAATTAGGAAGGGGGCTACTAGCTCACACAAAAGGAGATTTGGGGGCAGATGCAAAGTAGACCCACCATGAAATAGGTAATAACAAAATTACACATTTAAAGAAGAGTGAGGATTTTCAGGAAAGACTGTTTATTACTTTGCACAAATGACCTCCGAACCCATTGCCACTTTGTCAATGAAAGGAGGCAATGGATATTAACAAAACAGGAAAGTATGGTGTTTCTGAACTAATCTGTAGGGAATGAGAAATCATTCCCGTATTTCTAAAATACAAGTATTTACATTATTTCTCATCCAGTGTACTTTTATTTTTAAAAAAATTATTAGACCTAAACCTTATAGTCTGTAGAAAAATAAGTCCTATCAATCTTTTGAATCTTTAAATAAGTGAAATTTATTTTTAATTGAGGTAATAAATTATGATATTAAGCAAAGTATGCACATAGTAAATCAGGTGAAGTTCAATTCAAAATAATCTAAAGAGATGTTTCATTAAAAGAACTAATATATATTTCTGAAGTATTTTAGGGAATCCAAGGATATTTGTGGTAAAATGTATGATAATTTAATTGTGAAGAGAAATTCAGATGAAAATTTGGAAACTCATAGATATGTGTGTGTGTGTAAAATTCATATAGACATACTGTAAAAACTTTACATTTCTCTTCAATAATTTATATTTAATAAGATATATTTCTTTCTGATAGTACATCATGCATACAAAAATCAGCATATATCACTGAATTGTCCTCAGTACAAAATGTGCCATTTTAATAACATGATACGATAAAATAGCTATTTGACTTCAGAAACTTATGCATCTGATTTGATAGTACATTCAAGTTAAATAGATACCAAATATTTTCTTCCACCCTTCCAATATAAAAAGGGGCCAAAACATTTGCATATGAAATACGTGAACTGTCATGAAAGACTTATCTTTACAGCCAGTTTCAGCAGACAGTATTTATTTAATCATACAGTCATAATTCAAAAAAAAATTAATGACAATTTTATTTAAGAACACTGTCATCTTGTTTCTGGAAAAAAAAAACAATTGGGGCACTATTTCTGCCAAAGAGGTTTAGGAAACTCAAAGCTGCCAGTTATGCAAATTCATATGAAACAACAACTCCAGCGTCATTCAAGGACGCTGTGTTGGTAATGATTATTCTTCTGCTGTGACCATCTTTGTAATTGTGCATTTAAGAAGAAAAGTTAAATTTTCAACCCATTTAACATCAGGAAGAAAATAATGAATCTCAGGGGTGGTTGTTTTGATGATTACATTGAAACTGTTATAGATTTTGTTAGAGAAATGCCATTTTCCCCATGATGTACTTTATTTTCTGGTTGCTTCATTTCCCTTTCAGTTGCCTTGTTTAGCAGTAATGATGTGTAATGTTGGTAATGCATTATTACTCTACAACAAGAGAAAATATTGTAGATTTGGGGGTTTGTAAGGAATATGTTTTTCTTTTCTCCATACTAATTCAGAACCATCTGAGAGAGATATTCAGGATTTAGATTGATTGAGATCTAAACTTTACTTTTACCGTTAATAAAGCTGAATGAAGAGCATGATTTTACATATGTGTGAAGGGAATTTGTTACTACTTATTCCTGGTTTTGGTTTATTAACTAACCTAATTAGAAGCACAACTAGAAAAATTACAGGATTTCCATGAGCGAATTGTCCCATGCATCTTGTGATCAGGCAGTTCTCAAAGAATAAAATATTGAGCAAGGTTTTCTTACAGACTTATCCTAAACTTACTGTATTAACTGTCTATCATTGCATAGAAATTACTACAGACTTACTGGCTTAAACCAACACTCACGTATTACCTCTCACATATGTCCGAAGACCATGCATGTCTATTATGGGTACTGGGTGCGGGGAATTACATCCTACAAAGTCACATTGGGCAGGGCCGAGGCTCAGGGTCCTCTCCTAAGCTCATGTGACCATGGACAGAGCTCATTTCTTGAACACATGGCAGCTTTTTTATTCAGGACCAGATGAAGCATCTGTCTGATCTCAACAAGAGCCTGAACAGTCTTTTAAGGATTCACCTGGTAAGGCAGGCCCACCTAGAATATTTTATTCTTCTTATTAATTCAGTGTCAAACTGATTAAAGACTGCTTTTATCTGCAAAACGCATTCATCTTTGTCATTTAGTGTAACATCATCATGGGAGTGAATTCCATCAATCAATTCTTCCTACAAACAAGGGAAAGAGATTATGGAGCATGTTAATACCAAGGTCTGCGAATTTTGGGAGCCATCTTAGAATTCTTCCTACTACAATTGTCAGCCATAAAGTCCACTCTTTCCTTTAAGCAGTTAATATGGAATAAAGAGAGAGTTCAAGAGTGACTATATATATATATATATATATCTACCAGAAAGTATCAGCCTAAGGGAAAGATTATCTCCAATAAAGATCTTTGCTACATTTTATTTTAAATATTTATTGAGTCAAATTTCCCTGGTAAAAACATGTTCCAGTATTGTTCAATGTTTATTCTAAATTTCCCCAATTAGCACTTCAAGAATTCAAAAGAGATACAACTCATGACATTATATTTTAAAACTATGATTTTTCTATATAGTAGCTTCAATGTAGTTTGAGCTTATGTTATATACACACATAAAACCTTGGAAGAAACTATGTTAAACACTGCACTGCACTTAAAATTTTACAGATTCTCTGGTAATATTCTTTTTTTCTACCTCTTCCTGTATTTCATTACAGATATTAAACACAGACACTTTAAAATTCTCATCTTACTTGTATTAACTGAATTTTCTCTTATATTTTGGTCATTTGGTCCTATCTTTTGGCAACTCTAGTAATTTCAGTAAATATTTGATGTTGTTTGAAGAGTATATGTTCTAAATTGTGCCTTCTTCTATCAAAGCTTTATCCCAAATCTGTATTCCTAGCTGAGGAACTGATGAACTGACTCTAATTATGAACTTGCTGATTTTGAGATGAGCTACAGTTGCAGTAATAATATGTCTTATGTCTTTTACACTCACCACCCACTTCTCATCATATCCCTCCAGTGATTCCAAATCACTGAGATATTCACTGAGTTGACCTCCCACTGGGGTTTGAACTTTATAATCTTTGTCCATTCAGCACATTGAGACAAAAAAAAATTCTATTATGGTTTTCAGAAAGTTTTGACTCACTTTCTTCACTTCTTACTTACATTGTTTATAATTTGAAAATATCTTAATTGAAAAACTCATCTGCATTTATGCTCAGTTCTTTAACCTTTCTACCAGAATCTTGTACATTCTCATCTCCAAATTTCATGTCTTCAGTCACACAAAAATTCAAAACACCTGCTGATCTTCTCTGATGCTCAACTGTCATCTTTTTCTCAAGCCCTGTGCTTACATCAGCCTGTTTCCAAATACCTGGAAACAGAAATATCCTAAAAGAAGAAATGGCTGATATCTGCTCATCTCTCCACACTCACACTCTATAAAATGTAGCCTTTCATAATTGTCTCAACAACATTCTGCTGCCTTTAAATAAAACAAAAATTATTAAGCCATCAAATTAGTAAATAAATACATTTGCAATTTTTCTAGATTTCTAGACCATTCCCATGGAGGAATTATTTGGCTAAACACTACTTTTCTTAGCCAGAAGCATAAGTTTTCTGCTGACCTAGTCTTGAAAGGACTTGAATCCTCACCTCAAATTAATAAACAATGTAAGGAGAATACTGATTGTAAAGGTGTAAATTCAAGCCCAGAGGTAAAATAGAGTGAATTGGATATGTGTATTTCTACTGCCTAAATTACCTCCCTTCTGTTATCAAAGATTATGTAATAAACCATTTGTGTAACTAAATGTATAAGTTCTATTTTAAAAGTCACATCTAGTTGTCTGATTAGTATGCTACCAAGAATTTCTTAAGGAATATTGTCCAGTGGTAGGTGAAAAATTTTGAATTTAGGAAGGCCATACAAAATTGTCAGATCATCTCCAGCATAATTAAGCATTTTTTGAAGTCCTAAAAGTTACTTTTTACTAGGTATACATTCTACTGGATAAGGAAAACTTATGACTGTTAAGATCATCATGTTTTCTATACCATTTGAGTATCATAAGTATAATTTAAATATAAATTTTGGGGAAAGCTCAACCATGAAGCTTTACTTTTTAGAAAAATAACTCAAAGAGGAGAGTTTCATTTAGAAAGAACTTTATTCAGAGGTCACTAAGAGTTAGATGCAATTGCTTTCATTAGCACAATAATTAGCATCAGGACTATCTTGGAGGTCCAGTAGTTAAGACTTCAGTCTTCCACTGCAAGGGGCCTGGCTTCTATCCATGGTGGAGGAACAATCCTACATGCCTCACAGATTGCTCCTCCAAAAAAAGAACAGGCTAATTAGCAACTGTTGACTGTAATATGTATGCTTCTCAGAGCTTTTTTGACCCTGATATTTTATGTTAGGTAAGAATAACCAGATTTTAAACAGAATATCTATTTGTCCATTTATGCAAAACTATTCACCTTACTTAAATATAAGGTGATAAATATTGCATTTCATCTATCTCACATGTAAAATTTCATATGTATATATGTATTAGTCACATTATTTACACATATTACTTTCTTATATGCCAACTTCTGATTTGATTTTCTTGAGGCATACAAAATTAGGTCTCTGCCTGAGGGTAAAAGTCTCCACTTCCACTGTAGGATCAAGAACATTATGATATAGATTATATAGATTGTAACAAAACAGTGAATAAAGCCTAAATATATCACTGTAGATTACTATATAAGGTTAATTTATAGCAAAGAAATTTCCACTGTATATTTAGACAAAGAATTTGGGAGCAAAATATACCCTCTTAAAGCAGAGAGTTCGATCTACCATTAAAAAGTACACGTCAGACAATACATTGTATGCAACAAATGTAAAGACAAAATGTTGTTGTTTTAAGAAGTCAACAGTCTTCAGTATGGAAGGAAAATTGGTGGGAAACTAAACAGAGCCTTTTACATGTATAAAACATAACTTTAATTCAAAATGGAAAGTTTCCACTTGTCGTGAGAGGTATAGGTCTGTGGATTGAAGAGTATTGTTGTTGTGTTTGAGAATGTTTCTAAGGAAAACTTTTCAGTAGACTAAGTATTTTAAGTAGGTCTGGAAGAAGGGGAAAACTTTCATTTTGTAAGGAAGGAATGCACTTCAAGCATAGTTTCTGCAATAAGCAGAAGCAGAGATGTGAGAGTGAATCTTAAGTGCATGATAGAAACTATATATAAATGAAGATGGAAAGATTAGTCGTGGTCAGGATATGAAGGCTTTAAATACAGACAAAAGGTTCAGACATCCTGTACACCCAGAATAATCACCAAGAAGTATATTATTTGGAGTTATGTTTCAAGATAATATTCCTTAAAGCAGTCTTTGGGAAATTAATTACAGATGAGAGAAATGTGACATTGGAAGCCCATTGTGAACACTGGAATTTCATGTCTATTGTAATAGCCCAGGCAGAAAATAGCATTGTCTCAATGAGAGTAATAGCAGTAGGAGTGAAAAAGCAAAAAGATAGAATGGATTAGTTAATAACTTAGTTTTGCACATACCAATTGAGTCTGAGTAAACTCCGTGAGTTGGTGATGGACAGGGAGGCCTGGTGTGCTGCGATTCATGGGGTTGCAAAGAGTCGGACACGACTGAGCGACTGAACTGAAGTGAACTGAATATTTCCTAAGCTTCAAAATGTCTATAATTTGGCAGTTCACATCCACTGTGTTTACAATCTTAAAAATTATTAAATCAGACACATTTTGCAGCTGAGGAAACCAAGACCAAGAGATGGTAAATAACTTTCCTAAGGCCAGGGATGGAGCTCCTTGGCACTACTTACAGTTCTAATCCCCTTCAAACATGTTACATAGCATGTTCAGATAATTTCTTCAACAGTTTTATATATATATACATAAATATATATATGTATGTATACATATACTGATATATATTTAACAATTTTATCATTAAGGAAAATAAATATTTGATATACATTTATTACAAATATATATAATACATATATTAAATATATATTTTTCTTAAACTAATAAAAATTGTTTAAAAATATGGTTTTAAAAAGAGTACCTACTTCCAATTCAATATGGTGGAGTTGAAGGATGTGAGCTCATTTTCTCCTAAGAGAGCATCAAAATTGCAGCTAACTGTTGAACAACTATGGACAGGAGGACACTGAACTCACTACATTTGAACCTTCAAGTTGTGACATTTCAAAGATGAGAACATGTCCCTATATGCCAGCTGTTGTACTGTATTACTGTACCTTTCATGATATCGTACTGTAAGATTAAAATGTTCTCTTTATGTTCTCTTTATTTTCTGTGTTTTTCTTTTTTATGTATTATTTGTGTGAAAACTATTATGCAACTATTACAGAACAGTACTATATAGCTGATTGTGTTAGTCGGGTACCTAGGTTAGCTTTGTTGGACTTATGAACGAAATGGGCTTACAAACACTCTCAGAACAGAGTGCATTCATATGTAGTGGACATACTATAAGAGCTACTACAGAAAGTCTATCACATTCAGCCATTGCTTAAGCACTTTGTCTGTCTCAACCTAGTTCACACTAATAATTACCCTGTGAAGTGGGTACTGTCTGTCTCTTATACACATCTGGAGGGGCACAATCATGAAACAATCAAATCTCATATCTGCTGTGTGGATGACTCACTAACTGGAAAATAGTAATACCCAAGTTCTCCAACTGTTGTGAAGGTTATGAACCCCGCTTCCAGCCTGGTCTGATCCAATAAAAAGACTGGGAATCTGACCTGGAAGACCAGTGGGATTTGCTTACAGGACTTCCATAGCATTAAGGGAAACAGAGACTCAGTTTTGGAGGGCACAAACAAAATCTTGGAAGCATCAAGACCCATAGCAAAGGAGCAGTAATCCCATGGGAGACTGAGCCAAAACCATTTGCTAGTGTTGGAGGGCCTTCTGTGAAGCCTTTGGTCAGCAGGGGCTCATCATAGGGACAGGGGCACAGGCAGCAGCGGTTTGGAAAGGTCTCCCTTGGCATAAGCCTTCTCTGAAGTTGCCATTAATGCTACCTTAGAGCCCATACACCACAGGGCTGAGTTCAGTTCAGTTCAGTCGCTCAGTCCTGTCCGACTCTTTGCGACCCCATGAAACGCAGCATGCCAGGCCTCCCTGTCCATCAACAACTCCTGGGGTCCACCCAAACCTATGTCCATTGTGTTGGTGATGCCATCCAACCATCTCATCCTCTGTCATCCCCTTCTCCTCCTGCCCTCAATCTTTCCCAGCGTCAGAGTCTTTTCAAATGAGTCAGCTCTTCGCATAAGGTGGCCAGTCTCAGCTTCAACATCAGTCCTTCAAATGAACACCCAGGACTAATCTCCTTTAGGATGGACTGTTTGGATCTCCTTGCAGTCCAAGAGACTCTCAAGAGTCTTCTCCAACACCACACTTCAAAAGCATCAATTCTTCTTCATCCTCTGTCATCCCCTTCTCCTCCTGCCCTCAATCTTTCCCAGCGTCAGAGTCTTTTCAAATGAGTCAGCTCTTCGCATAAGGTGGCCAGTCTCAGCTTCAACATCAGTCCTTCAAATGAACACCCAGGACTAATCTCCTTTAGGATGGACTGTTTGGATCTCCTTGCAGTCCAAGAGACTCTCAAGAGTCTTCTCCAACACCACACTTCAAAAGCATCAATTCTTCAGGGCTCAGCTTTCTTTATAGTCCAACTCTCTCATCCATACATGACCACAGGAAAAACCATAGCCTTGACTAGATGGACATTTGTTGGCAAAGTAATGTCTCTGCTTTTTAATATGCTGTCTAGGTTGGTCATAACTTTCCTTCCACGGAGCAAGCATCTTAATTTCATGGCTGCAGTCACTATCTGCAGTAATTTTGGAGCCCAGAAAAATAAAGTCTGACACTGTTTCCACTGTTTCCACATCTATTTGCCATGAAGTGAAGGGACCGGATGCCATGATCTTAGTTTTCTGAATGTTGAGCTTTAAGCCAACCTTTTCAGTCTCTTCTTTTACTTTCATCAAGAGGCTCTTTAGCTCTCTTCACTTTCTACCATAAGGGTGGTGTCACCTGCATATCTGAGGTTATTGATATTTCTCTTGGCTATCTTGATTCCAGCTTGTGCTTCCTCCAGCCCAGCATTTTTCATGATGTACTCTGCACATAAGTTAATGAATCAAGGGCTGGATTACCCGAGGGCAAGCAGTTAACAGGGAGGGAGATAATTGGATTAAAGCCTTACTGAGCAAGGCCCTGCCAGCCAGAGCAAGACCCAGTTTTTCCCACTGTCAGTTCTTCCCATCAGGTCCTCCATCAGAGGGCAGACAGAAGAGACCAGAAGAACAAGAGTCCCACAGGTACTAAAATGTAAACCATATTACAGAAAGATAAGGCAATGGCACCCCACTCCAGTACTCTTGCCTGAAAAATCCATGGATGGAGGAGCCTGGTAGGCTGCAGTCCATGGGGTCGCTGAGAGTTGGACACGACTGAGCGACTTCATTTTCACTTTTTATTTTCATGCTTTAGAGAATGAAATGGCAACGCACTCCAGTGTTCTTGCCTGGAGAATCCCAGGGACAGGGAAGCCTGGTGGGCTGCCGTCTATGGGGTTGCACAGAGTCGGACACGACTGAAGTGACTTAGCACAATCACCATGAAAAAGCAGAAACTTATGTCCCAGATGAAGAGACAAGATAAAACCCTAGAAAAACAGCAACATGAAGGCATCCTTTCAGAAAACGAATTCAGAATAATGATAGTGAAGATGGTCTAGGATCTTGGGAAAATAAGGACAGGAAGCAAGAAATGTTTACAAAAGACATACAAGAACTAAGGAACAAACAGAGATGGATAATATAATAGAAGGAATCAATTGCAGAATAACTGAGCCAGAACAGATAAATGACCTGGAGAACAGAATGGTTGATATTACTGCCACAGAACTGAATATAGAAAAAAAAAAAAAAAGAAAGAAAGAAAATAAATGAAGACAACCTAAGAGACCTCTGGGACAACATTAAATACACCAAATTCATATTATAGGAGTCCCAGAAGGAGAAGAGAGAGAGAAAAGATCTGAGAAAATATTTGAAGAGATAATAGCTGATATAAAACAATCCCTTTTTCCAAAACTTAATTACTGTCTCCATGTTTTGGCCTGTCACTCTAAAATGCTAATATATGTAAAAAAAAAAAAAAAAAAAAAGAGAGAGAGAGAAGATGACTTTATTGGCAAACGTGGTTTGCTGTTGGGTTAATGATCAGTTAGGAAAGATCTAGCATTTTCTCTAAGGAATGTTATCTTGGAGGATACTACAGTAAGTTCCCTACATTTGAACCTTCAAGTTGTGACATTTCAAAGATGAGAACATGTCCCTATATGCCAGCTGTTGTACTGTATTACTGTACCTTTCATGATATCGTACTGTAAGATTAAAATGTTCTCTTTATGTTCTCTTTATTTTCTGTGTTTTTCTTTTTTATGTATTATTTGTGTGAAAACTATTATGCAACTATTACAGAACAGTACTATATAGCTGATTGTGTTAGTCGGGTACCTAGGTTAACTTTGTTGGACTTATGAACGAAATGGGCTTACAAACACTCTCAGAACAGAGTGCATTCATATGTAGTGGACATACTATAAGAGCTACTACAGAAAGTCTATCACATTCAGCCATTGCTTAAGCACTTTGTCTGTCTCAACCTAGTTCACACTAATAATTACCCTGTGAAGTGGGTACTGTTATTTTAAAAGAAACTGAAAAACATAGAGGGTAAGTAATGTGCCTTAACAGTAGGTAAAAGAGAGAAAAGGGATTAAAACCCAGTCAGACACCAATATCTCCAATTATAATTGTTGTAACCATATTTACTTTTACAGAAAAAATGTCATTAATTAATAGAACTAAATTAATGCTTAAATATGATAAATTTTTATGTTCCAAATCCTACTAAAACTTCAGTATCCAAATGGTTCAATGTCATGTCATGGCTTACTTTAAGAAGTAAAACCATAAGTACAAAACTAATCTTTATTATGGTACAATGACTTTAGAAAAAACTTTTCCACTTTCATCTAAAATTTATCCTTTTTGAGGCTCTTATAAGTAAATTC
>SJYT01071305.1:36790-127016 GCA_006410635.1 Cephalophus harveyi | reverse complement strand
TCCTGACCTGCATACAGATTTCTCAAGAGGCAGGTTAGGTGGTCTGGTATTCCCATCTCTTTCAGAATTTTCCACAGTTTATTGTGATCCACACAGTCAAAGGCTTTGGCATAGTCGATAAAGCAGAAGTAGATGTTTTTCTGGAACTCTCTTGCTTTTTCCATGATCCAGCGGATGTTGGCAATTTGATCTCTGGTTCCTCTGCCTTTTCTAAAACCAGCTTGAACATCAGGGAGTTCACGGTTCACGTATTGCTGAAGCCTGGCTTGGAGAATTTTGAGCATTCCTTTACTAGCATGTGAGAAGAGTGCAATTGTGCAGTAGTTTGAGCATTCTTTGGCATTGCCTTTCTTTGGGATTGAAATGAAAACTGACCTTTTCCAGTCCTGTGGCCACTGCTGAGTTTTCCAAATTTGCTGGTATATTGAGTGCAACACTTGCACAGCATCATCTTTCAGGATTTGAAATAGCTCTACTGGAATTCCATCACCTCCACTAGCTTTGTTCATAGTGATGCTTTCTAAGGCCCACTTGACTTCACATTTCAGAATGTCTGGCTCTAGGTAAGTGATCACACCATCGTAATTATCTGGGTTGTGAAGATCTTTTTTGTACAGTTCTGTGTATTCTTGCCACCTCTTCTTAATATCTTCTGCTTCTGTTAGGTCCATACCATTTCTGTCCTTTATCGAGTCCATCTTTGCATGAAATGTTCCCTTGGTGTCTCTAATTTCCTTGAAGAGATCTCTAGTCTGGAATTCCCATTCTGTTCTTTTCCTCTATTCCTTTGCATTGATCACTGAGGAAGGCTTTCTTATCTCTTCTTGCTGTTCTTTGGAACTCTGCATTCAGATGCTTGTATCTTTCCTTTTCTCTTTTGCTTTTCATTTCTCTTCTTTTCACAGCTATTTATAAGGCCTCCTCAGACAGCCATTTTGCTTTTTTGCATTTCTTTTCCATGGGGATAGTCTTGATCCCTGTCTCCTGTACAATGTCATGAACCTCGTCCATAGTTCATCAGGCACTCTATCTATCAGATCTAGTCCCTTTATTTCTCCCTTCCACTGTATAATCATAAGGGATTTGATTTAGGTCATACCTGAATGGCAGGTCACTAACTCACTACAAATCAGAAAATATTCTTTTCCCATTGTTTAAAAGTGACTTCACAATCTGTTTGAACTGCAAGTAGTTTTATGTTTCATACTTATATTCGAGAAGGAAAAAAAAACAAGAATTTTTGTTAGAATTTGGAACTTTATTTTGGCCAGAATCACTTTGGCACCTTGCCGAGCCAAGGCAACCCTTGTTAACCAGGGTGATGTATGAAGAAGAAGACTTCATTCATAGTGAGAGCACCTGGTTTTAAGTTCTAGCAAAATGGTTTGTCTGATAGGATGTCCTTAGGCAAATCATCTATCCTCAAAAAGCTTTATTATTTTCATCTTTGAGATCCTGGATTTCTGTAAGAATCAAATGAGAAAATATGTAATTCTACTGGGCACCTCTTCAAGTGGTATACAGATGTAAAGTGCTGTGATCAAAGAAAAATCTAGGCTTTCTGGTACGAAGCTTATACAATTTGAGGGAGGGCAGCTCTTTAAGGAGAAAACTACAAAAGTATATTTAAAAAATTTTACAAGACCATGTGACCATATGAACACCTCAGTAGGACCTCTCCCAAGGCTTGGAAAGAAGCCTGTGGTAGCGAATGTCCTGGAAACTTACCAGTGAGTAGCTTTACCTGTGTGTTATTATTACAGCCTTACAGAATGCCAGAGCTGGGAGTGGCCACGCCTGCCACCTGATGGGGCTTCACACCTGTTTTTTCCCGGTAAAGAAACCTCTTTGGAAAAAAATTTTACTTGGAGGAAAAGAAGAGAAAACAGAAAAGAGGAGCTGAAGTTAGAACAAGGGATTTAGCTATAACTGTGTCTGTGTGTTCTCCTCCTCCGTGGGTACCTAAGAGCTTCAGCTGAAAGTGAATTTAGAGAAACAGTGTATTTCATTTGTTTGAAGGATGCCTTCCCTCATTTTAACTGCTGTGAAACCAGGATGTACCTTATAGCTGTTCTTGAACCTGCAGTCATTGTTGCCTGTGCATTGCTCTTACTTGGCTGTAATTCCTGATAATATGATTGGATAAATGCAGCCCATTGAAGTTTCAGGCAATGCATCATTTAAGAACCATTTGAGGCAGGAACTTGCATTGTTGTCTAAACCATTCTGTTGACACTTTGGGGAAAGATCAAGGAAGGGTCTCAGCAGCTTGGAGGAAAAACCAAGAGACAATAGCAGAACCCTCTCTCGGATATCTGCATCATCAGTGTTCTTGATGTCCAGAGGACAATGTCATATGGCAAGTAAGGGCTTCTGTGACACTAGTTTAGGAGTGAATGTGAAGAAGATGTAGGAATCCCTTAACTAACTTATTTAATGTACATTTTCCTTCTTATATATGTACTTTGAGTTCCTTTGTAATTATAAAAAAAATTTTTAACTTCGTGGAAAGAAAGCATTATGTTGTAATTTAATTGGCAGCATTTCTTAGTGGTGAATAAAACAGCAATGTTCCTTAAAAGTGATGGCAGTGAAGTCAATGAAATATAGTACTTCTAAAACCGTTTAGTTTAATTCTCTCTTTAGAATTAAACTAAATGCAACGTGCCCAAGGCAATATGGCTGGCTTTTCCAGGAAATAATGAACTAGTTGCAAATATTTTTCAAGCAGTTGTTCCCTGGTTAGCCTCAGACTAGAACCCTCACTCTTTGTTTCACTAATCATATTTGTTATGATTTTGAAATACTTAGGATCTGTATTTCCTACTAAAATATAAGTTCCCTGAGGGCAAGGATTAAGTCTGTCTTGTTTACTGCCTGGTGGCAAGATGCCTAGTAGCAAATCATCAATAGATTTTCCAGTGGAGGGGTGGATGGGTGAATGAAGGGAAGGGTAAATGGAGACAGGGATAGATGGATGGATGAACGGAGAAAGGGAGGGATGAGGGGAGGGATAGATGGTGGGGTAGAAAGGACTAAAACATTTCATGATCAGATTGAGGCTACAAGATACTTGGATAAGGTGGTGTTATATATGGCAGTTGATGTACTGATACAAGTAGGCACTGAGCGAAGGAAATAATGACTCTGGTTTGTCTGCTCATTGCCTTTCTGCTCACCCTAATAGCAGCCTGTCCACTGGGACAAGAATATGGTTGTTTCTCAAGGAGGGCAGGAAGGAAGAGCGCTGGACCAGGAGAGATACCCTGCTTGTCAGGGTAAAGGAAGCTGAAAGGGAGGATGTGGGTGTAGGACGACGGAGGTGTCCTTGACATGGGCAGCACAGCCTCCTCCAGTTCTGGTCCAGTGGGGCCCCAGTGAGGCTCTCATAGCGGAAGCTGACAGCGGCAGGCTGCCTGGCTTCTCCGTGGAGAGTCCACAGGCTCCCTTGATGCCTTGCCTCTTGGTTATCTGCAGTGAGTGCTCTATTAGTTTTCCATCTGTTCCTTTATTTGAAATGGATCAAATCTCATAAAACAAGAGAAAGTCATGTAAATGCCCCTCACATCTGTAACAAAATGAGAGGGGCAGATTTACTGATTTCCTGTTGCCCTGGTGGCTTGGAGTCAGCCTTATTTTTCAGGTCTTTTCTCAGTGGTGTTTCATCTACACATTCTTGTGTCCATTAGTGTAGCAATTATCTTATGACTGTCTGAACACGTATAGCAGTCAGTGTTATGAGAAGGCAATCTCATGCACCTAAAACGGATGCAAACTTCTACTTAAACCAATCTGCAAGTCTCAAGTTTCTAAATCTGTAAAATGAAGGTGTTGTCCTGTTTACAAGGTTATCCTGAAGGTTAAATTAGAAGACAGATGTGAACCATTTTGAAAAGTACTAACTGCTTTAAAAGGAGAGATAATCTTAAATGGTGTCAGAGATTTCTTCGTTTTAAGTTTACTCTTCAATCCTGCTCTCACTCCTGGAAGATTCATGGGGACATCTCCGTGGGAAAAGGAGGCCAAGTAAATGTAGCTCTAAGTCCCATTTTGTCCTGAATATTTAAGAAGTCTGATTTCCTGTTGAAACTTATCCTCCCTTCATTTCTTTTTCAGGCAGGGTGCCTCCCACAATCATGGTTCTTTCAATTGTCTTTGGAGAAGCAGTGCCCCTAAGCCATGTTTAGCTCCCAATGTTGGGCACTAGCTAAGCCCCTGACTCCTGGATGACTCACTCTCACTAGCTGCCAGTGCAGCCTCGCCTGATGTCTGTCTGTCTCAGGGTTTCCCTTTGTTGGTCCTTTTGTATTTTTGTTTTTAAATTTTATTGAAGCATTTACAATATTGTGCTTATTTCCTCTGTACAACAAAGTGACTCAGTCATACATATATCTACATTCTTTTTCATATCCTTTCCTGTTATGGTTGGTCACAGGGTCTTGAACATAGTTCCCTGTGCTATGCTGTAGGATCTTGTTTATCCATCCTATATATAAGAGTTTGCCTCTACTAGTCCCAAACTCCCATTCCTTCCCTTCCCTGCTGCCTCCTGCCTCCTTGGCAACCATTTGACTGTTCTCTATGTCTGTGAATCTGTTTTTGTTGTGTAAGTATGTTGATTTGTGTCATATTTTAGATTCCACATATAAGTGATAGCATACGGTATTTGTCTTTCTCTGTCTGACTTAGTTTGCTTAGTGTGATAATCTCTTGGTCCACCCATGTTGCTGCAGATGGCATGAGTTCATTCTTTTTAATGGCTGAGTAATATTCCTTTGTATCTATTCATATGTACCATATCTTCTTTATCCATTCATCTGTCTATGGACACTTAGATTGGTTGGCTATCTTGGCTATTGTAAATAGTGCTGCTATGAACATGGGGTGCATGTATCTTTTTTAATTTCATGGTTTTCCTTTGCTTGAAAGTGTTTCTTCTCACTCACACAGCTAGACAAGACATATTTCTCATCCCTTGTTGTTCAGTAGAACTCTCAGACCAGACCATCTGATCACTCTAATCCTAGCATGGGAGCTCTGGTTTTTCATATCTAAATAGTTATTCAATATAAGATACTAGCCAAAAGGATATTCTAATAGACATGCAAAAATAAAAGACTCCCCCAACAATATCTCATTAATGTACTAAGCAAATTCTGATACCTCCATGTCTCCAATTATTAGACCGAAATGCTAGTAATATTTGCAAGTCATTTTCACCTAAAGAAAGAAATTCAGTCTCCAAATACACATTCATAGCCTGCAGGGAGTTTGCCCTGGACCAAAGGTTGAAGGGTTTGTTATTCTTCAGGCTTCTAGGCCATACTGTGCACCAACCACTTTTCACCGAGATTATTAGTATAGACATTTGTCTCTTAGACGTTCAGAATGTAAGCTACAGAAAGGTAGAGGCTGTGGTTATGGGGTCTTGGAAATGCTAGCCCCTAGCAGAGTCTGAAAATAACAGATCCTCACAGAATGTTTTTGGACCAAAATGATCCACAAGTAGCTGTGGAAATGAAGTTAGCTTTTCTAAGAAAACATTGAAGATCAGAGTGATTTCAAATTTAGCCATGCCAGTTGCTTAGTTTCTCTTGTAGGATCTTGGTTTCAATCATGTCAACAACTTTAAAAATTTGAGTACAACCACCTGCAAGTAAAAAGTCACAGATGGGGAAGTTTTCCCGAAGAAATATTGCCTGGGACTCTTGAGACAAATGCAGTTATTGGATCTCCTGGCTAGTGCCTTTTGCTCGTCCTTATGGATTCTCAGATATAAATGTCTACTTCTCAGGCCATCCCACTCAGGAGTAAGGGCAGTTTCACCAAGACAAGTCATCTCCTGTTTCTGAAAAATTGAATATGGTTTCATCTTGATTTTTAGATGACTCCATAGAAACATATCACTGATAGGTTTGACATTATTTGCTGTTTCATGACCCCTACCTGAAATGCACACAGATTATAAAATGTCAGCCAGAGGGTGTTCTTTGATTTTCACCTTGCTCAAATCTAATCTAACTTCAGATCTTCAGGATTCCTTAAGTAGAGTACATGGATGGAGTTTAGGGTATCCATGAATTCCCCTGAAATGGTAGCCACAGTTTTTCTGAGAATAGGACCCATGCTTTTCATTAGATTCTCAAAGGAATCTATGTTTCAACCAGTGGTTAAGTACTGCTGCTAATTGTTTTATCTTCTGTTCATAACAATCAAAATACAGTAGAGATTAGCAACCTGCATACCTGAAATTTTTCCTATATCCAAATAATAATAATGATGATAACAGTAATACCATGACTAGCATATATATTGAACACTATGTGGCAGGTACTATAATCAGTTCCTAATGAGAATTTTATTACTTAATCTTCACAACACCCTAAGGGTAGGTCATTTTTTTTTTTTTTAATTATAGTTAGTTTAGAGCGTTGTCTTGATTCCAGGGCCTGCTTCTCACCAATGTGGTGGTGTGGTGTGTGTGCTTGTCTGGACCAGGTGTGGGTGTGCCCAGGCACTCATGTGCCCAGGAATGTACATGTCTCAATGATCCTGGATACCACCTCACAGTTCTCTGGAAACCATGTCCTTGACTCATATTCTGAAAACAAATTCTTAGGCTTGATCTTAAAGCAAGAACAGAGAATGGTGTATGAGAAGCAGTAAATGTTTTATAGCAAAAATTATACAACTTTGTTTGAAGATAAATATATATATATTTTTTAATTTAAATCAAGTATAATTGATTTGCAATGTTGTGTTAGTTTCAGGTGTACAGCAAAGTGATTCATATTTTCCAGATTTTTCCCTTACAGGTTATTACAAAATATGATTGGTTATCTATTTCATCTACAGTAGTGTGTATATGTTAATCCCATCCTCCTAATTTAGCCCTCCCCACATATTCCCCTTTGGTAACCATAAGTTTGTTTTCTATGTCTGTGAGTCTATTTCTATTTTATAAATAAGTTCATTTGTATCATTCTTTTAGATTTCATATATGTTATTATATATTTGTTTTGGGCCTACTTCACTAATATATAATCTCTAAGTCTATCCATATTTCTGCAAATTTCGTTAGTGCATTCTTTTTATAGCTGGGTAATAATGCTATTTTATATGCATATGCTGTGCTGTGCTTAGTTGCTCAGTCACGTCTGACTCTTTGCGACCCCATGAACTGTAGCCCACCAGGCTCCTCTGTCCATGGGGATTCTCCAGGCAAGAATACTGGAGTGGGTTGCCATGCCCTCCTCCAGGGGATCTTCCCAACCCAGGGATCAAACCCAGATCTCCTGCACTGCATGCGGATTCTTACCATATGAGCCACCAGGGAAGCCCTTATATGCATATATCTGTCTGTGTGTGTGTGTGTATATATAAAGTGTGTGTATAAAATATATATACCACATCTTCTTTATGCATTCATCCACCAGTGGACATTTAGATTGTTGCCATGTCTTGGCTACTGTAAACAGTCCTGCAGATGAACATTGGGGTGCATGTATCTTTTTGAATTAGTTTACTCTGGGTACATGCCCACAAGTGTAACAGCAGGATCATATGGTAGTTGTATTTTTAGTTTTTTAAGGAACCTCCATACTGTTCTCCATAGTAGCTGCACCAATTTACATTCCCACCAATAGTGTAGAAGGGTTCCTTTTTCTTCACCTAAAGGTAGATACTTTTATTATCCTTGTTTCAGATAAGGAAGCTAAGACCCCTTCCCCCCAAAACAATTAAATAACTTATAAATTGTGACACTGGGAAACTTAGTAGCAAATTTTGACAGTTAAATCATTGATTTTGGAAAAATAGAAAGCTGAAAGAATCCTAGTATTGCAGTAATTTAAAAGCAGTGATATTTTTTCTAAATGCTTCAAGAGACATATTTAAATCACTTACACCAAGAATCCACATGTCTGCTTTATCTCTTTTTTTAAAAATGCTGGTTATGCATCATGTACTTTCAAGGGTCTCATATTTTTGTGGTTGGTACTGCATATTTGTGTATCCTCTTTCTCTAGAGGTGGCCTGAGAAACATGCAGATATTAATCTAGCCCACCCCGTCACCCTGGGAGATAAATACAGATCATAATTTTATTTCACATGAATATGTGTGAAAGGTAGTATTTATGTGCTGTACATCCCTGCCATGAATCTGACTTACGTTCAGATTCCCAGGGGATGAGAAAAATTCTGGTACATCCCTCATGTCACTAAACAAAGGTGGAAAGTGCCAGAAGACCTTTCCCTACTAGTCTGGGTGGCAAGAACTGAGACAGAAAATGCAGCCATTCATCACAAGAAACCCAGCTTTGAGCCCAGCAGCTTTGCTGAACCAGGGGATGTTAGGAGGAACTTGAAATGAGTATTGGAAAAAGCATCTGTTTATTTCCTGAGGGGGATAAACTTCCCAGTGGCACCACTGAAAGTAATATACAGATAATACTGTATTGTGAGCAATAATATTCTCTCCAATAGTATTCTGGTGTGAGCTTCAATCCCCTTATGAAGGCAATGGTAAAAAATAATCAACCAAAGAAGCTTAGGGAATTAACTGTGTCCTCCTGCTTTATCATTCTGCCTTGGCACCACCCAGCAAGAGTTGTTTGCCACAAGCTGATGCTCATCTCCAGGTCATAATTCCCTGTGTTGGGACTGATGTACCCATTCATTCAGCAGCTCCCAGGACGCACCTACCACAGTGCCAGGTGCCATTCTAGGCACCGGACACACAGGTGGGAAGAAAACACCATCTCTGTCACTAGCATCTGAAGGTTTGTGACTTTGTGTATTAAGTTTTCATCAATAGCATTTCCATCTTACTGTTTATGATATAATTTTTAAAATCTGCTAGCGAATGGAAGTTCAATAAGTAAAGAGCTCCTTGGTGTCTCAGACAGTAAAGAATCTGCCTACAGTGCAGGATACCCGGGTTCAATCCCTGGGTCGGGAGAATCCTCTGGAGAAGGGAGTGGCTACTGGCACACTACAGTCCATGGGATTTCAAAGAGTCAGACACGACTGAATGGCTAACAAAGAGCTCCACCAGGGCGTATTTTGCTCAATGAGCCCAAGATGGTTGCTTTTTTTTTTTAAGTTTTTAAACATATTTATTTATTTATTTTGGCTGTGTCAGATCTTAGTTGTGGCATGCAGGATCTTTAATTGATCTTCAGTTGCAGCATTCAGGATTTAGTTCCCTCACCTAGGGATGGAACTCGGGCCCCCTACATGAGGAGCATAAAGTCTTAGCCACTGGCCCACCAGGGAAGCCCCAGTGATTGCTTTTAAAATGCCTTTTCTCTTTTTGTGATACGACTCCAAGGTGAGGGTCTTACAAACCCTTTGTTTGGGATGTGACAAAAACCATTCTAAGACTAGGTTTTCTCTGGTACTTAAATTTCATTTCAGTTCTCTGTAACTAGCATTATATCATGTGACTTCACCTTCTCCAATCAGTCTCAGCAACACAAACTTCCTCTCTTTCCTTAATTCCCTTTCAGTGACTGGTGTCAACAGCCCCAAATCAAACAAGGTGGAAACCTTGAGACCCGCCATCCCTCCAGTTCCTCGCTCCCCACACACTAATGTGTGCCTAACTCAGGGAAATTCATCCCGGTGTATCTGGAGTTAGTGCCTCCACACAGCTGCTGGTGGATTGCAGTTTCTCTCGTGTCACCCACCTGTCCCCTCAAGTCCATGCCTCCCTTTTTGCCTTAACATCTGTCCACACTCCAGTTCTTAGCTTCCCTTGCAATTAGATGTAGATATGGAACCAGTTCTTGCCCTTGGGATGTGAACAGAAGCAGGCCAGTGGCAGCTAAGAGAGTTTATTTGTCTCCTTCCCCCAGGGAAATGCAGACAAGATACAGTCCTAAGGCAAAAGTTTCCAAACTCCCTTTGTTCACAGAGTCCTTGACATCTCAGTAGTTTTTTCACTGCACTTCTAGGTCAAATGAAATATCAGTAGCCCCACTTATTAGTATCTAGGTCCAAGCAATATAATCCATATTATCTCCTAACCATTACCATGTATAAATTTAAAGAACTACAAGTACTTAGTAATAATATGTGTTTGTTGGGATTTGCACAGTTTCTCAAACCTTCAAATCAAATGAAACATTGACAAGTTCATTTCCTGTTCCACATCGTGCCACATGGAACTTCCTTTCTTGTCACAGAAACCACCACCAAAAAAAAAAAAGAAAAAAGCATTGGAAAGATAGGCTATCAAGAAAAGCAGGGCTGTGTGCTAATGTTGAGCAAAGCTGCCTGTAGCTAGTAGGTGATATTGTATCCAACTGACCCCAAGTATGGCTGTAATTCCCTCGCATTTTAAAGATAGTTCACCTGGTTCTGTGAGTTCACTTTGGAACCATGGGGTGCTTTGTGCACAGTTTGGGAACCAGAGCCCTGGGGGATGACAGAGGCACAAAATGGAAGAAAGCACAGATCCCCGAATCTCCATCTGAAGCAGAGAAGGCTGCTGATTGGGAACACCCACCCCGCTCAGGCTTCTGTGTGAGTGAAATAAGCTTCCTTTGTGTTTGGATCATTATTCATTTTTGCATTTGTTGGCACAACCTGAGTGCTAAATCACTTCAGTTGTGTTCGACTCAGTGCAACCCTATGGACTGTAGCCCACCAGGCTCCTCTGTCCATGGGGATTCTCCAGGCAAGAATACTGGAGTGGGTTGCCATGCCCTCCTCCAGGCATTCTTCCTGACCCAGGGATCGAACCTGTCTCTGCAATGGCAGGCGGGTTCTTTACCACCAGCACTACCTGAGCAGCCCTGACACAGCCCAGCTAAGTTCTAATATCTTAGAGTCCTGCAGTGACCTTCTAATGGTTCTCCTTGACCCAAATCTGTCTTTTTCCCAAGTTCATGTTGTCGTCACAAAATCTACTGCTTTACCCTAATAACAGGCTAAACCTAAACAAGTGTTTCTCAATCTTGACTGCATGTTAGAATTACCTGTGGAGGTTTTAAAAAAGATCCCAGTGCCCAGTGCCCTGTAAGGATCTTCATCTAATTGAAATGGACCAATTCCTTGATGAGTACAAACTGCCTCAACTCACCGAACCTCAAATAGATCATTTGAACAGTCCTTTAACTATTAAGGGAAATAAATTTGTAATTTAAAAACTCCAGACACAGATGGCTTCATTGAAAATTATACCAAATGTCTTAAAAAAGAATAAACAGCAATCCTACACAATCTCTTCCAGAAAAATAGAAGAGGAAAGGATGCATTTCTCAATTCATTTTATGAAGCTAGTATTACACTGATACCGAAACCAAAGGGGAAAAAAAAGAAACTACAGATGGTATTTCTCATGAATATAAATTCTTCCCTCATAGCTCAGTTGGTAAGAATCTGCCTGCAATGTGGAAGACCTGGGTTTGATCCCTGGGTTGGGAAGATTCTCCTGTAGAAGGGAAAGGCTACCCACTTCAGTTTTCTGGCCTGGAGAATCCCATGGGGCTGCAAAGAGTCGGACACAACTGAGCAACCTTCACTTTCATAGGTGCAAAAAAGTCTTTAGCAAAATATTGGCAAGTGAAATTCAGCAATATTAAAAAAAAGAATTATATACTGTGAGCAAATGGAGTGTATTTCAGGAATGCAAGATTGAATCAATATTAGAAAATCAATCAATGTAATTCAGGATATTTTCAGACCGAAGAAGAAAAATCACATCATCATATCAGTGCAAAAAGAATGTGGCAAAATTTAAGCTCATGATAAAAACTCTCAGGAAAAAAAAAGAAAGGAATAGAAGGGAATTTCCTCAACTTGAAAATCTACAGAAAACCTACAGGTAATATAATACTTGATGGAACACTGAATTCTTTTCCCTTAAGATAAGGAACAAGGCAAGAATATCTATTTTCATTACTCTTATTCAACAGAGTACTGGAAGTTCTAGCCTGTGCTTTAGGCAAGGAAGGGAAATAAAAGGCATATAGATTGGAAACAAATAAAAACTATCCTTTCTTGCAGATGACATGATTGTCTACATAGAAAACTCTAATCTACAAAAAAATTCCTAGAACTCTTAAGTGAGTTCAACAAGGCCACAATGTATGAGGTAGATATATAAAAATCAAATGCATATCTGTATACTAGCTATGGACATATGTATATCAAAATTAATAATGCAATACCATTTTCAATTTTACACCCAAAATAAAATACTTTGGTGTAAAACTAACAAAACATATATAGGGCTTGTATGCTGAAAACTACAAAATGCTGATGAAAGAAATCATAGAAGTTTCTACATAGTTAAAAAGACATATTGTGTTTATGGATCAAAAGACTCAACATAGTAAAGATGTCTATTCTTTCCAAATTGATATATAGCTTTAATCCAAATCCTATCAAAACACCAGCAGAAGTTCCTATAGATATAGACAAGATTAGTCTAATATTTTGGAGAGGGCAGTGGCAACCCACTCCAGTACTCTTGCATGGAGAATCCCACGGATAGAGGAGCCTGGTAGGCTGCAGTCCATGGGGTTGCTAAGAGTCGGACTTGACTGGGCGACTTCACTTTCACTTTTCACTTTCATGCATTGGAGAAGGAAATGGCAACCCACTCCAGTGTTCTTGCCTGGAGAATCCCAGGGACGGGGGAGCCTGATGGGCTGCCATCTGTGGGGCTGCACAGAGTCGGACACGACTGAAGCAACTTAGCAGCAGCAGCAGTATAATATTTATATGGAAAGGCAAAGGAACTAGAAGAACTGAAATAATTTTTTTTTTGAGCTTTTATATTCGAGTTTATTCTTCATTTAACTTTTGAACACTACTATAGTTGAATATTAAAACAAAAGCAAGTAGTGAGCATTTATGATTATAGTCCTTCACTCAATCACTACTGCAAATAAACTGAGTGTTATTCACAGGCCCTACTAAGAGGTCTGACACTGAACACCACCCCAAGGATGATGTTCATCATCCTCATATGCTTCTCTTTCCTGATTTGGATCAAAGTCCACTAATTCTACCTGGTCCATTTCATCAGTCTCTTCTACTTCCTTCCTCTCAGGCAGAAGTTTTTCCAGCAAAGAGAGTTTATCAGGAGAGAGAAAGCCATTCTCAGGAAAGTTTACCTTAAATTCAATGATTAGGCGACCCTTTTCATATGGCCTATGGTAAATTGGCATGCCTTCATTTAGCACACACTTGATATCTCCATGCTTGACAATCTGACCTGGATGAGAAGTGATGACTATGGTTTGGTTGTCAAGAGTAGATAGTGGCTTCTGGAAGCCACACAATGCCTCAACCAGCTGTATGTCCATAAACATGAAAAGGTCTTCTCCTCGTCGAGTAAAAACAGCGTAGTCCTTCTGATCTAAAACAATGATAATATCTCCTGGCTCCAGTCCTGCCTGGTTCTTGGTCTCCTTCACCATGGAATGTTATCTTCTGGCCATCTTTCATGCCTTTGTCAATATGAACTTCTAGAATTTTCTTTTCTCGAGCTGTCTTCCTTCCGTTGCAGCTTTTACATCTATCTTTAGGACTGATCCGCTCCCCATGGCCCTGGCACTCCATGCGGACAGACTGAATTTGCTGAACCATTCCAGGTCCTATCTGATGAATTCTTATTTGAATTCCAGTACCTCGGCAATTGGGACAGCGTTCTGCTTCTTTCTTACCACCTCAGCCTTCACATTTGTCACAAATCACATTCTTTTGCAGAGCTAGTTTTCTTGTTGCACCATTATATAAATCTTCTAAAGTTACTGTAAGTTGATGCACAACGTTTTTACCTCTCCTCTCTCTCTGCATCCTGCCTCCTCCTCCGAAAAACATATCAAAGATGTCCATGGGGGAGCCAAAACCACCACCTGCTCCACCTTCTTTAATTGCCTGTTCTCCTCCTTTGTCAAATAATTCCCTTATCTTTGCATCAGAGAGCACTTTGTAAGCTTGAGAAATCTGTTTAAACTTCTCGCCTTCATTTGGATTCTTATCAGGGTGGTACTTCAAGGCCAGTTTCCTGTAAGCCTTTTTCAATTCTTCTTGGGTGGCATTGGGTTTGACCCCCAAAACATCATAGTAAGTGGTTTCTTTCACCGTTTTCTACAGCCGGTGAGCGGGTCGATGCTGGTGTCGGGGAGCGGGAAGGAGTGCGTTGCTGTGCGCAGCTCGGGCAGCCGCCGCTCCTCCGCCTTTCACCGAGCGTTCTGGAAAGTTCCTGAAATAATTTTTATAAACAATAAAATAGAAGCAATCAGCCTACACAATTTCAAGACTTATTGCATAGATATAGTAATGAAGGCTGCATGGTATCTGTGAAGGGACTGTGGTCGTTGTTCAGTTGCTCAGTCGTGTCCAACTCTTTGTGATCCCATGGACTGCAGCACACTAGGCTTTCCTCCTTTACTATATCCTGGCTGCTGCTGCTGCTGCTGAGTCGCTTCAGTCGTGTCCGACTCTGTGCGACCCCATAGACGGCAGCCCATTGGGCTCCGCCATCCCTGGGATTCTCCAGGCAAGAACACTGGAGTGGGTTGCCATTTCCTTCTCCAATGCATGAAAGTGAAAAGTGAAAGCGAAGCCGCTCAGTCATATCTGACTCAGCGACCCCATGGACTGCAGCCCACCAGGCTCCTCCGTCCATGGGAATTTCCAGGCAAGAGTACTGGAGTGGGGTGCCATTGCCTTCTCCGACTATATCCTGGAATTTGCTCAAACTCATGTCCATTGAATCAGTGACAGACTGATTTTTCACAAGGTTCAAAAGCAATTTGGTGGATAAGATAGCCTATTCAACGAATGTTGCTGGAGTAATTGAACACCCATCCCACTCCCTGCCCCCCAAGTTATATGAATCGTGACTAAATCTCATATCTTATGTAAAAAATTAACTTAAAGTGGATAACAGACTTAAATGTAAATATTATGGTTATTAGATAATATTATAGAACTTATAAGAACTTTTAGAAACTGTAGAAGAAACAAGAGAAATTTCCAGGATCTAAGGCCCAGCAAAGAATTCTTAAAACTTGACTGCAGCGTGACCCATAAAGAGAGAAACTGATCAATTAGACTTTATCAAAATTAAAACTGTTGGCTCTGCAGAAGACCTTGTTAGGAGAATGAAATAAAATCTACAGACTGAAAGAATATATTTGCAAACCACATATTCAATTGGGAGCTAGTATCTAAAGTATATAAGAAACTCAAAACTCAACCATAAAAAAGCAAACAATCTAATTAGAAAATGGGCAAAAGACCTGAAAAGACATTTCACCAAAGAGGATATGCAACTGGCAAATAAGTACACACACAAATTTCTACATTTCCCATTAGAGAAATGGCTCAACTTACCCAAGAATTAAAACCATAGTTAGATATCACTGACAACCATGTATTTATTTAAGTAAATACATATTTATTTAAAAGATTCAATTAAATATCTCACACATATCAGTATGGCTAAAATAAAAACAGAAACAATCAAGTACTGGTGAGAATGCCAGTGGATCATTCACACGCTGCTGGTGGGAATGCAAAATGGTACTGCTATCTTGGAAAACAATTTGACAGCTCATTAGAAAACTAAATATCCAACTACTTTATGACTTAGCACTTGTACTCCTGGGCATTTATCCCTGATAAATGAATAATTATGTCCATACAGAAACTCATATATGAATGTTTGTAGCAGCTTTTTTCATAGTAGCCCCAAACTGTAAACAACCAAAATGTCCTTCAGCAGGTTGACGGTGATACCAACTTTGTGTGTCTATACCATGGGACACTACTTAACAAAAAAAAGGAACTCATGCTACACACAACTTGGATAACTCACCAGAAAATTATCCTGAGTGTAAAAAGTCAACCACAAAGTTTTCACACTGTGTGACTGCATTTATTTAACATTCTTAAAATGGCAACAAAGTTATAAACACAAAGAATAGGGTAAGGAGTTTTAAAAACACATTGGAGTAAGGGTATAGTGGGTGATCTATAAAGGATACTATGTGGGACCCTTATGGTGATGGAAATGCCTGTATCTTGACTTCATCAAGATAAATACTTATATATAATATAAGTATTTTAGTTCTGCAAGATGTTACCATCAGGGTAAAACAAGGTAAAGGGGATCAGGGGCTTCTCTGCATTATTTCTTGCAACCGCATGTGACTCTTACAGTTAAGATTCACTTAAGATATTCCCCTGCTGGTCCAATGGTTAAGAATCCACCTTAACAGTGCAGGGGATGTGGGTTCAACCCCTGGTTAGGGACTAATATTCCACATGCTGCAAGTAAACCCAAGTGCCACAGCTACTGAGACCACGTGCTCTGAAACCTGTGTGTCACAATGAAAAAGATCCCAAAGGATGCAACAAAGATCCTGCATGCTGCAACTGAGTCCCGATAAAGCCACATAAATAAGTTAATAAATAAATACATATTTATTTAAAAGATTCGATTAAATATCTCACAGTTAAAACTTTTGGCTTCGATCGCTGGATTGGGAAGATCCCCTGGAGAAGAGAATGGCAGCCCACTCCAGTATTCTTGCCTGGGAAATCCTATGGACAGAGAAGGCTATAGTCCATGGGGTCACAAAGAGTCCGACATGACTGAGCGACTGAACCACCCCCAGGAGGTGGTATTCAGATTGATTTGGTCTGGGGTGGATCCACACACTGCTATTTCCAAGCTTCCCAGGTGCTTCTAACATGCATCCAGAATTGAAAAAGTGCAAATTGAACTGCACATCCCAAATCCTAGGTCATCATCTACCATTTCTTGTTCCTCTGCCTTTAACACTGCCCTTCCATTTGCTGAGATGAGGCTGCCTTCAAGACCCTACTCAGAAATAACTCCTCGGAGGAGCTGCCCAGAGCACAACTTAACCAGTCTGGTGATGGATCCTCCCAGGCTGCACCATGGTGACCCTGCACTTACTCTTGCATCACTCTTTGTTGTAATTGTCATTTTTTGTCCATCTCCCTGCTTTCAGCAAATGTTATTACAATTGTTCACCTTGCAATTGCCTGATCATTTAGCCCCTGAATTTTAGGGACCTTCTAAAAATTACAAGTAACTCTCTTTTCCTGCTGTAAAGCCTAATTGCACTTTTAAAATAATCGAAGAGGCAAGAATTTCTGGACAGCAAGAGTTCACAGAACAAAACAAGATGATTATGCTACATCTTTATTCTATGCAAAACATTGCAATCTTCATACTACAAAGCATTAAGATGGTCTGTCTGATCTGAGTTCTGTAGGCCCTATGCCTATGATAAGTCTTTTCCTTCTTTCTTTAATCTCTCCCAGGGGTGAAACCTTTGGTTGGTATAACATCCAGTCATAACCCAGCATCTCTTTCAGTAGCATGCCTTCCTGTGAAGGCCCTTTCTGTTCTTTCATAACAACATTAAACAACCAGCTGGTGGACTTTAGGAATATCATTTTTCACAGAAACTTTGCATGGATGCATGTTCCATTTTTGCAATAATGTAAAATACACCTTGTGCCCACAAATCCTATTGGCATTTTTATTGATATTGTGAACTTTATAATTTAGGGAGAATTGCCATATTTTTTACCTTGGGTTATGGAATATCAGTTCCTTGATATCTGAGATTTTCTCTGTTTGGTTGAGTTCTGTATCTCCAAAGCCTAAAACAGTGCCTGGTACATAGTAAGTGCTCAGTTTTTACCAAGTGAATGAATGAATGAATGGGATACCTTTTCTTTTGTTCTGGTCTTGTATTCCCTCAGAAGTGTTTTAAAGTTTTCTTCACAGAGATCATGTATATTTTTCATTATTTTTTTTTCCTTAGGGATTTTAGTTTTTTGGCTATTGTAAATGGAGTTTTTTTCTTTTCCAAGAACATTAACTAGTTGGTATTTGTAAAAGGCTATGGTTTCTGCATATTAATTTTTAACCACCTATGTTGTTGAATTTTCTTATTCATTTGCAAGAATTTTTCATACTTCTCTTGTTTTTGCCAGGTATCACTGTTACTTCTGTTAAAACTTTCCAGAGTTTAAAGAGGGTTGAATCACAAGCCCAAAGAAAAAACAGCAAACAACTAAATTTCATTCTAGCAATGAGATTCTTATTGGTTGAGTGTGTACTGGTACACATGTAAACCTGCAATTTCTTTTCTAAGATAATTAAACATGGCGATTAAGGAAAATGTCAAATCCACAACTGGCTCAGTCCTTGCCAGTTGAGCATCATCTGTTCCCTGAGCTGCTTGCTAATATGGAGAGACTGCCGTCTTTACTACAGAGTCCTCTTAATTTGGGGAGGGACGTTTGCAATTTAAATCACAAAGAAAGAAATTGTCAGTATATACTGACGTGTTTCACTGCGAGCTTTGTTCAGTAAACCTTGCTATACAAGAGAACGCATGCAAATGAATGCATCTGTCTTCATTTCTCCTCGCCATTAGGTCATTATGCAAACATTAAACACCAAAAAAGACATAAAATGATTGATTAGTGTAGTGGAGCATGCAGGTTAGCAAAAAGCCAACTCAAGAAGCCTGTTCCTCCCTCCCCACACTGCTGCTTTTCTCCTCTCCCTTTCGGAAACACCCATAAATGATTTAGTCAGTCCTGCAGGCTCTGGACATATTTATTGGCAGTTAACATTCTTGTGATTCAGCACATTTTCTTGCGACAATATTCTATCCTTACTCCTGAGTTTTGCCTAATTTAGATTCCCCCTTTGGTCTGTTCTACTCTGCTAATCCTGATCGATAAATACAGATGGATTAGACAGAAGACAAAATTGTGAAATTGATGTTATATTTGGAACAGCAAGTCTTCATTTCACATTGTTGCCAAGACCACCTCTTCTGTGGCCACCTCCTCCACAACCTACGCTGTGACGCTCTCTGATTCATTTGCCTCTGTGGCCGTGCTTGAAGCACCTCTGACTTTCTCCATCTTTGAGTTTCATCGTCTGGTTCATAGTAAGCACTCAGTAAATGCTAGAATCGGTGAATACACAAATTACTCAGTTAAGTGGTACAGTACATTAATGTTTTCTTTCGTGTTATTAGAACTAACTATTGGGGAAAGGTTTGAAATCTTTTTAAACAAGAGGGTAATTGACTATTACTGGTTTTAAAAGTAACCTGATGGATTTGTATTTTAACAGAGATCAAATTAAACTCATTGAATTTGGCTTTTCTAGATTCTCAGATTCAGCCAGAGGTCTGGGAAGGACCTAGATACCTTCTGGAGAAAATTGCATCATCCGCACCTTATAAGGCTGAATCTATGGGGCTTCCCTGATAACTCAGTTGGTAAAGAATCCGCCTGCAATACAGGAGACCCCAGTTCAATTCCTGGGTTGGGAAGATCCCTTGAAGAAGGTCCATGGAGTTGTAGAGTCAGACACAACTGAGCAACTTTCACTTTCTTTTCATGTCCTATATCCCATGTTATTCAGAAAGTACACTCTTGAAAACCTGAGTAGGAGTGAAGTTCTTATTAATTGAAACTTAATTCTCACTTGCTTGTTACTATTTTAGACTTGCTTCTCTATGTATTTCTAATTGACCTTTAAGACATACCCTTAAAAACCAAGGCTCCCAACTCCTTAAGTATAGCTCTGTAATGAACTGCTTAACCAAAGGGAATCAATCTACATAGTTAAAGAAAATGCAAACAGTTCTTTCGTTGGGCAGAGTTGTTTAACACATTATGTCTCTGTAATGTGAATAGCCATCATCTATTTTGTAATTTTCATTCCTTTATTGTTAACCTTATTTTTAGCTAGCCTTTTGCCAAGGAAGACTTACAGGGGTTGCTTGTTAAGCTGACCTCTTCAACTATCAGTTGTGCCTGTGTATTTCTTTATGGAGTGTAGAGAGGGTTGCTTTGTTCTGTGTTGAGGGGGCATGTGAACTGCACACTGTCATGGACTTTTGTTACAAATGCACCTGGTCAATGATGTAAAAAGCCCTGTGCTTTTATATACTCAACAAGAATTTTGCTTCTTGTTCAGTCGCTAAGTCATGTCCAACTCTTTGTCATCCCATGAACTGCAGCATGCCAGGCTTCCCTCTCCTTCACCATCTCCCAGAGTTTGCTCAAACTCATGTCCATTGCATTGGTGATGCATTACATCCACTGCATCCCCTGTCACTCCCTTCTCCTCTTGCCCTCCTCAGCGTCAGGGTCTTTCCAAGCGAGTCTGCTCTTTGCATCAAGTGGCCAAAGTATTGGAGCTTCAGCTTCAGCATCAGTCCTTCCAATGAATATTCAGGGTTGATTTCCTTTAGGATTGACTGGTTTGATCTCCTTGTTGTCCAAGAAACTCTCAAGAATCTTCTCCAGCACCACAATTCAAAAGCATCAGTTCTTCAGCACTCAGAGAATTTTACTTCTTGAATTTCAATCATTGTTTGATCTCTCATTCAAAATGTAGTAAATGAAGCTGACGTCACTCACGTTCATAGGCTCTTCCTTGGGTTCTGTTTTAAATCAACAACAACTCAGGTATGCAGTGTCCTGAAACTGCCATGAAAAGAGAAGTATGCAAGGCTGGCAATCCCCAGCCTAGACTGACATTAATACATCAAAATCAGTGGCCTGTTCCTGTCTTCTTTCCCCAGGTACTCTGGTCTCCTCACTAGACAAGATGAGAAATTATTTCTTTCCCTAACACAATTTGACTTTTTTATTGGCTAATTGGATGGGAGACTAGCAGCAATAATTCAAAAACCTTTATGATATGCATTCATAAAATTTTGAAATGATAATTAACACTGACATATGTAGTTAAGAAAAGGGCAGAGGTGTGCAAATACTTTTCGCTTTTTTGACTTTGAAAAGGAAAGTCTATTCTTGCATTTTAACATGAGAATCTCTGATGTCCTAGGAGTTCATAACCCCTGAAATTCATAACCTGATTCAGGAAGAGTTGGAAAACTGTTGAGTTTCCCCATTCCTACCCAGAGAGTGTATGCAGAGTTGGGGATAACAAACAGAATTTTGAAACAATGCTTGTCATAGTTAACCTCTGGATGGGTAACTGTTGAGGCATTTCTATTTCTGAAAGCAGAGAGAGTCAAGTTTTCTTTCTGTGGTGCCTTCTTCAATCAAAAGATTTGGGTTCTCTCTTGGTGTGGGGGGCTTCCCTGGTGGCACAGTGGTAAAGAATCCGCCTGCCAGTGCAGGAGATGCAAGAGACGCAGGTTCAATCCCTGGGTCAGGAAGACCCCCTGGAGTAGGAAATTGCAACCCACTCCAGTATTCTTAACCCAGGAAATCCCATGGACAAAGGAGCCTGGTGGGGCTCCAGTCCCTAGGGTCACAAAGAGTCGACCAACTGAGCATGCCTGCATACTTGGTGTGTAGATACGAGCCCACAAGCTTGGTAATCATTTAAACATTTCAGGAGAGAATGAGAATTAACAGAATTCCCTGGGGATTCTGAGGACCAACCTTGCCTTAATATAGTGTGACACATTTTGTAAGAAATGATGTAAGTTGTAACATAACGCTATTGTACTTTGTTTTCTGAAAGACCAAAAAAAAAACAAAACAAAACTAGAGTCAATAATATTTTCCTTGAACATGTAGAAAGCTCTTCTCTTATGTCATTCATCTTCCTCAGCTAAAAGGTATCACAGGCTTGGAGTCTGCTGCTGCACTGTATTATTATTTAAAATTCCATTCCAGCCCCTTTACCTTATGACTCTCAATTGCTCCCTTTAGAGCTACAAGGAGAAACACGAGAGAAAGTCACTTCAGAATGACAGGAAACAAAGGGCGGATATTATCCTTGTACATAAGCCATGTCAGACTGTGTATTGTGAATCTAGAACGAAGTACTCCACTGGTACCCATTTTAATAACCTTTAGAGGAATCGCTGCTCCGCTTTATCTGCATGCTCATCTTTACAAGACACTCTGCAAATTGCAATGGAAAAGAGGCCGCAGAACTTTTCCCACAAAAGAAAAAATGCAGAGCGTTTATGGGGAGGAATCACCTTACCACCCACAAAGACAACCCCTTGTGCTTCTGCTGTCATTTACTGAAGCAGATTATTTTCTTTTAACAGAGGAATTCAAGGGCTCCACTGTGGTTGAACTGATGAAGAAGGAAGGCACTACCCTTGGGCTGACGGTCTCAGGCGGAATTGACAAGGATGGCAAACCCAGAGTATCTAATCTGCGGCAAGGAGGAATCGCTGCTAGGTAACTGCATGGCAGGGAAATGTAGAAAAAGGAATGAAGGTATAATTAATTCAGAACTTAAAGCTCCATCAGAAAAGGTCACTAATAGATAAATGACACTGCCATCTGCCAGGGGGAAGCACGGGGGGTGGGGAGGAGGCAGATTTCAAAAGGATGGCTTTTCTGGCCCATGCCAAAGTCACCACGGAGCTCTTGTGTCATCTCAAGAGCACTCAAGTCCTCCTAAGATATTAATTTTAAAATGCTTGTGTCTGGACTGCTCTGGCAGCACAGTGGTGAAGACTTCACCTTCCAGTGCAAAGGGTGCAGGTTTGATCCCTGATCAAGGAGCTAAGATCCCACATGCCTTGTGGCCAGAAAACCAAAGCATAAAGCAAAAACAATATTGTAATAAATTCAATAAAGATTTTTTAAATGGACCACATCAAAAAAAAAATCTTAAAAAAAACCAGCCACCTGAATGGATTTAGTCCTCAAATGTGCCCCTACTGCAGTGGGAGTGAGACAGTCCAATCATCTAACGGGGAGTAGGTGACCCATATTCTGTGGACAGGGGAAACTACCACATGATGAGCCCAGACAGCAAGAAAGGCCCAGCTCCAAGTGTCTCAGTAACAATTTACTTGTCCTACATATTCTCAGCTTTTCTACTTGTGAGAGTTTCCTTTCATCGGGACAAAGAGATGATTTCCAAAAGGGCAGAAGGCCTAGTTGAGAAGGACTGGTTTTGTCCTTGTTCCTATTGGACTGCAGATTGCACTAGTTCTTGGTGACGACAGAGCATCCTGGGTGCTGGCCAGGGGTGGGTTTGCTTTGTGGACAAAATCAAAATCTGCCTCAGAAAGAAAGGGTGGAATGGTGAGGTTTCATTCAAAATGAGGCTCAGTTCAGTTCAGTGCAGTCGCTCAGTCGCGTCCGACTCTTTGCGACCGACCCCCCTGCAGCACGCCAGGCCTCCCTGTCCATCACCAACTCCTGGAGTTCACTCAAACTCACGTCCATCGAGTCGGTGATAACCATCCAGCCATCTCATCCTCTGTCATCCCCTTCTCCTCCTGCCCCCAATCCCTCCCAGCATCAGAGTCTTTTCCAATGAGTCAACTCTTTGCATGAGGTGGCCAAAGTACTGGAGTTTCAGCTTTAGCTTCCTTCCAAAGAACACCAAGGGCTGATCTCCTTTAGAATGGACTTGTTGGATCTCATTGCAGTCCAAGGGACTCTCAAGAGTCTTCTCCAACACCACAATTCAAAAGCATCAATTCTTTGGTGCTCAGCTTTCTTCGCAGTCCAACTCTCACATCCATACATGACCACTGGAAAAACTATAGCCTTGACTAGATGGACCTTTGTTGGCAAAGTAATGTCTCTGCTTTTGAATATGCTATCTAGGTTGGTCATAACTTTTCTTCCAAGGAGTAAGCATCTTTTAATTTCATGGCAGTGAGGTTAATGGCCCTTAAATCCTGGACACCAGTATTCATATCCACAGAATCCCAAATTAAGTTTTAGAGTTCTTACCTTATTAAGTGCCACCTGAAATAGTGGTTATTTTCAATGATCAACCTATTTGTACAATTTATAAGCTCAAGCCAATTGATTGCTCCATGATCTGCAGTACTGTTTGTAAAACCAAGTTGATGTCAACACAAGCAACTTAGTTGTCTTCCTTCAGGGTTTGTGGGGGGGCAGGGTTTGCATTTTTTTAAAAAATTGAAGTATAGTTAATTTTAAATGTGTTAATTTCTGCTGTACATCAAAGTGATTCAGTTATACATATGAATATATATACAGAGCTTCCCGGGTGGTACAGTAGTAAAGAATCTGCCTGTCGATGCAAGAGTCACAAGAGATATGGGTTCAAGCCCTGAGTTGGGAAGATCCCCTAGAGAAGGAAATGGCAATCTGCTCCAGTATTCTTACATGGAAATTTTCATGGACAGAGGAACCTGGTGGGCTACAGTACATGGGGTCACAAGGAGTCAGACAGGACTGAGCACACACACACACACATGCACACATATATATGTATTATTTTTATGTTATTTTCCAATATGGTTTTTAAGAGATTTCTTTCCACCATAGCCTCCTTTAATTTTTAACAGTCATAGCCAATTTGTGATGCTGGAACTTCGTGTGTCTCCAAGGTTTCTTTGTATGTAGCCCCTAAAGCAAGCATGACTGGCAAGGGAGAGGGTGAGAATGTCATTCACACATGTATTGATCCTGTAATTAAAAGTAACACTCTGCCAGTTATAGTGAGTATTATTGATCACCAAATATTTATTGTTTAAGCCACTACCATTTCACAGGTAGTAAACCAAAATAAGATGCCCTTAGGGGATTTATAATCTATTAAGGAAAATAGGGTTTTAAAAAAACAACATGAAAAGTTTGGGAGCAATAATCACATTGTGTAATAGTAAAAAGCAACAACAATAGTAAAAAGCAATAAGAGTTGTCACAGTGCATGAGACAATTAAGTTGCCAAATAAGTGTCAGTCAGTAAACCTGAGTTAAAAGTGACCATGTGTACTGTAGCCTAGAGAGGATTATGGAGGTTCTGAAGAGAGAATGATTGGAGCTGGGCTAATGTAAAACAAATGAATTCATTCTATTTGGGGAAAACATATTATTGAATTAAGTCCTGTCATTGGTCTTGCTGCCTGCTCTTGGTTTAGAAGTAGAGTCTGGCTAAACGCCCCAAAATAGCCACAGTTCTATTATGATGGAGAGGAGAGAGGAGTCTGTTACTGAATCCCCGTGCTTTCACTGTAATTTCTTCTTCACTGATACTTTTTGAAATCAGCCCTGCTATAAGTAATAAATAGCAAAATAAAATGACCTTCTATATGGCCCTGGACGTACTTCTCGTGAAGACACCAAAAGTGGTGAAATGTCCAAAAGGCAAGCAGCAACACTGAAAGGGAGTAAGAAAAAGGAAAACTTCTAGTGTGTCCAGGATACAGATAATCTGCCCCAGGAGAACCAACTCTTTAGGGGCAGAGCAACTAAAGATAATTTTCTCTTTATTTCACTTTTTGATACTCTTTAAAAATAAAAGAGGTAAAGGCTTAGGGAAAAAAAATCAGAGATAGCAGCAGATGCAGTAGAGGACTTGGAAAGCATACAGTCAGCATGAGTGAGAGGGATCCCTGAGCGTCTCATCCACCCTCAGCTGCACTCCTGCCCTTAGAACCAGCCGCATCCTAGGAGGCAGGGACCCTGCTGTGTCGGCCTTCTGGGCTTGCAGTTTATCCGTGATAGCAAAGTGGGAAATACGATCAGACTGGCCCGTGGGGAGGAGAGCTCCACTGAAGCGACTCTTTGTTTTGCAGAAGTGATCAGTTGGATGTGGGTGACTACATCAAAGCAGTGAATGGCATCAACCTGGCCAAATTCCGCCACGATGAGATCATCAGCTTGCTGAAAAATGTCGGGGAAAGAGTGGTTCTGGAGGTGGAGTATGAGCTGCCGCCAGTCTGTAAGTTATCACGGCCTGAGGCAGAACAGCTGCACCATGTTTTTGCTTCAAACTCTTGGTTCTCCATTTTTTTTTTCTCTTTTGCCATCGTTGACTTATTACAGGAATGGCAGAGCATACTTTCTTAATATTTAAAAACTCATCTGAATTTCTATTGCCTACTCTGGAAGAATGTGAAAGAGCATAAATGATGATGAAATTATCTAGGACTCGTGTTTCATTAAAGCCATCTGTGAACATCAGAGCTGAACTTTAGTTCAAATAGACAGTCAATTCCTAGCTCCAGTTTTTACTAGCTGCATGCCTTTGAGAAAGTTACTTAAGCTTCTTTTGTTTCACTTTGCACATCTGAAAAATGGGAATGATATTAGTAACCTATGATATTACTCATGGATCTGTTATGAGGATTAAATGAGTTAGCGTTTATAAAGCATTCAGGACAGTACCTGGCAATATAAAAATGTTTGGTAAATAATACATATACAAATCAATCAAAACAATAAGGTAGGCATTATTATCATTATTATTCTCATTTTACAGATGCTTAAGTTAAATACGTTTTCCCAAATTAGTAGGCACCGAAGTCAGAGCTTTGCTCTTATGTACTACTGAGAACTGAGGTTGATTATTAATAACTAGTGATAATTCATTTGTTTAGTGATGACTTATTGAGCATTACCATGTTCCAGCCAGTCCCCCAATGAATGTCAGTAGAATTTACACTCTAGGAGGGACTTCCCTGGTTCTGCAGGGAAAGATGGTAAAGAATCTGCCTCAGTGCAGAAGACCCAGGTCCCATTCCTGTGTTGGGAAGATCCTCTGGGGGAGGAAATGGCAGCCAACTCCAGTATTCTTGCCTGGAGAACTCCATGGACAGAGGAGTCTGGCAAACCCCAGGCCATGGGATCGCAAAGAGTCAAACACGGCTGAAGAGACTAGCACTACTGCTACAACCAGAGGAAGACAGAAAATAAAATAAAACCGCAATAAATAAGTTAATTGCAATTGATCCTTGAACAATGAGGGGGTTAGAAGTGCCAGGCCTCCTTGCAGTCGAAAATCAATGCACAACTTATATTTGACCCTCCATATATATGATTCCTCCAAAACTAAGGTTCTTCCATAAGCTAGATTGAACCAAAGAGGTATAGTGCAGTACTATAGGATTTGCTATTGAAAAAATCCACAGGTACATGGACCCACACTGTTCAAACCATGTTGTTCAAGGATCAGCTGTATGTAGTATGAATGCTATGGGTCATGAATGCTGTGGGGGAAAAAAATAAAGCAAGGAGAGGGGTTGGGAGTGTGGGCGGGGAGTGTCATTGGCAATGTGAAGTAGAGTGGTTAGGAACAGTTTCACTGAGAAAGTGATATTAATCGGTGACTTGAAGGAGGTGAGGAAATTAGCTATATGGTTTTCTGAGTTAAAAGAGTTCCAAAAAGAAGAAAATGCCAGTGCTAAAATCAAAAGACAGGAATAATCTGGCCTTTTGTTTGGCCAGATTAGAATACTAATCTGGCCAATAATCTGGCCTAGTTCTAGAAACATAAAGAAGGACAGTGTGGCTGGAACAGAGTAAGCATTAAGCGAAGTGGGGGAGGTGGTAAGAAGTGTAAAGGATAGAGCATCCATGTAGGCCAATGGAGGGACCTTAAGTGTTGCCCTGAATGATGCAGGAAAACATTGTATGGTTTGGGCAGAGGAGTGACATGATCTGATTAACGTTTTCAAAAGCTCCTCTGGCTGCTGTGTTGAGAATAGACTGCAGGGTCAAAGGTAGAAGCTTGGGAGACCATTTGGAGGACTGTTGCAGTGATCCAGGTGAAGGATGATGGAAGAAATGGTGAAAACACTTATATTCCCCATCTATTTTGAAGACAGAACCAACAGGATTTCCTGATGAATTTCATGTGGGTTATACAGAAAGAGGGGACTTCTCTGGTAGCTCAGCTGGTAAAGAATCTGCCTGCAATGCAGGAGACCCTGGATCAATCCCTAGGCTGGGAAGATCCCCTGTATTCTTGCCTGGAGAATCCCCATGGACAGACAAGCCTGGTGGGCTACAGTCCATGGGGTCACAAAGAGTCAGACACAACTGAGCACCTGCAGAAAGAGAAAAGTCAAGGACCATCAGAAGGTTTTAAGCCTGAGCAACTGGAAGGATGGAGTTGCCATTAATGGGGGTGGGTAAGAATGTGGGCAGAGCTGTCTTGTGAGGAGAAGATCAGAAGTTCATTGCTGGATGGAATTGCCTTGTGGTCCAGTGATTAGGCATCTGTGCTTCCAATGCAGGGTGCCCAGGTTCAATACCTAACTGGGGAAACTCAGATTGCACAAGCTGTGCAGCATGGCCAAACTAAATAAATAAAATTTAAAAAAAAAGTTTTTTTTAAGAAGTTCATTGTTTAAAATGCTACAGCTGAGGTGCCTATTTGACATGCTAAGAGAAAATGTCAAGAAAATGCTGGAGATACAGTTTGGCATTTGTGAGAAAGATCTAGAGTAGAAAAGTAAACTTAAGAGTAATGGGACTAGAGATGATGTTTGAGGCTTTGGGATTAGGAGATAGCACTCAGAGAGTGAATGTATAAAACACACCAATCACGAATTCTTATTCTTAACATAAAATCTAACACCGAAAATCTCATGGTGACTTTATAACAAAATCAATTGGAATCTGAGTTCTAAAACTTTGCTACAGTGTTTTTATTTTCAGTAAAGTGAAGTCACTCAGTCGTGTCCGACTCTTTGCGACCCCATGGACTGTAGCCTACCAGTCTCCTCTGTCCATGGGATTTTCCAGGCAGTCCTGGAGTGGATTGCCATTTCCTTCTCCAGGGGAATCTTCCCAAACCCAGGGATTGAACCCGGGTCTCCTGCATTGTAGACAGACGCTTTACCGTCTGAGCCACCAGGGAAGTCACATTTTCAGTAAGAGCCGGCAGTAAAATAGTGTTGAGAGCTTGAACTGTGTCACTAGTTAAGTGTCAGTTTTGTCCCTTTCTAGCTTTGTGACTTTGGGGAAATTATTAACAAGTTCGCTGAGCTATAGGTTTCTCAGCTACAAAATGACTGTAATGGATATAGAATTTTTGTAAAATTTCAAGGCTGTAACCATATATTTAGATCATAAGCACAGACTGCGTAAGCCGTAATGTATCTTAGCCATATTACCATTATTATTATTATTGTTATTATTATTACACTGAAAGTACTATGTTTTTTCTTGAACTTAAAGTCAGTTTGTTTTGAAATCACTATCTTAAACCACTGCCTAGGAGTTAAGAGGAGTCAAATATCTAGAGTTAATGCCCTTTGATTAAGCATTTTTATTCCACTGTGTACATACATATCAATTAAACACAACCTGTTCCTAAGAGGAACTCTTAGTATTGCTCTCAGGATAAGGCAGTTGTGGAGATTTGCTGAGCATCTTGGATTGTCCAGAGCTAGGGATTTCACAGTAGATTAGAAGGCATTTATGCAGCTCCAGTAGGAAGACTAACATCCCAGGCATAGCGTATGGCAAGGAAGTATGAAGATAGTCCAGTTCACAGGTTGAATCTCCAGTTTGGAATTACTGGAACACAAAAGGAAAGAGAGGGCCTCAGAGGGACTAGGTCAGTGAGGTAAACAGGCACAAAGTGAAGGAGGGCCTTGTAAGCCATGAATGGTGGACAACAAGAGGCCTTTTTTTAAAGGTTTTAAGGCCAAGGAGCAGCATCCTCAGATCAGAGTTTTGGTTTTGGTTTATTATTATGTTTTGGCTATGCCACACAGCACGTGGGATCTTAGTTTCCCAACCAGGTATCAAACCCATGCCCCCAGCAGTGGAAGCGTGGAGTCTTAACCACTGGACCACCAGGGAAGCCCCCCAGATGAGAGTGTTTAGACTTATTTTAAGAGGTCAAATGGAAGCTATAAGCCCCCAGGCTGTTACTGCAGTGATACTCTGAATAAATATAGCATTAATAGAGTTAAAGAGGAGAGGGTGGACATCAGAAACATCCAGGGGTTAAAACCTTTCCTGACTTGGTGATTATACCTGCCTTTTCTCCCTCACACAATAAAGCTGATGGAAAAAGAGAAAATATTTTTTAACACAAAAGTGTGAAGTTTTTAGTAGAAATCAGATAGCAGAGGTCTATTCGCCAAGGATTATCTCTGTCTCTTTCTATTATGTTTAGATAAATTAATAAGATCTTTGCGTTCAGGGAGATCGAAGGGATTAATAAGCCTCCCTTTCACTGAGCTCAGACAGCTAGAGCAGGCACAAGCCAGACCCCAGGGAGAGAGCTGCCTGCTGAAAGATAGGCCACCCAAGGCCAAGACTGTAACTCTCTCGAGAATCACAGCAATTTGAGGCTTAGCCAGCCCCATAGTCCAGCAGGAATTGGAGGAAGGTCTGTATGAGTGTGTGTGTGCGTGAGAGAGAGAGAGAGAGGGAGAAAGAGAGAAAGCAATACAGAGAGACAGAGAGCAGATAGAAGAAAAATGGAACTGCGACCCTGGGTAAGCAACTCCCCTTTTCTGATACTCAGTTTCTTAATGACAATGACCTCCATGAGCTTAGAGTTCTTTTCGACTCTAGAATTATGTGGTATTTCGAGGCTGTATTTAGAGAGAATGTTACCAGACTGTATCTTGGGCATTTGTATGTTCAAAGTTGGTCTAGAGGAGTGCCTTCAAATTTTTTGTTCCCATAACCCTTAAAGAATTTTGAAATATTACCTAATTCTCATCCACTTTTTGGTTAACATCTAAAATTCTTTATGATAAGCGTTAGTAGTTAGACAGCATATAGTTTTGGCATGAGGTTTATTTTATACATCTTTAAATACCACTTCCAATCAAATCTTAGAGCTACAGATTTATCTCATTTGCTTTATGAAAAATGTCTGCCATGGAATTTTATTGTCAAAGGCAGTCCTCGCCACTAAACCATCAGCTAAATCAGGCTAGCTTTTTATCAGAAGGAGTCCTTCCATAATTCAAATACATGTGTTAAGGCATGTCCCTGTGACAGCCTGATTGCTTCTCATGTCTAATTCTAAGAGAGATAGAAAGACTATAGATGACGATCACAATGGTGATGATGTGGATATGGTTGGGGGGACAGGGGGTCATCCCAGGTCTTCTCCACATGGTTCATTAGGGGATATAGTCTGAGGGAACATCAGCACCCAAGGGAAGCTCTTCCTGTGCCAGCTGCAGAAGGAAAACAGACAAGCCTAACCACAGGAGCACATCTGCAGACTTTGCTCACATCCCCTAACACCGCATTGGCCAAAGCAAGTTAGCAATGCAAAACCAACGAAATGAGCTATGAAAGTGCACAACTCCTATTCTCCTATAGGTGTAGGTGTTGGGGAGGCGGGGGAGTAGTATATAATTTAGAAAAACCAAACCTACCATAATAAAATAGAGTGTCACTTTATGATGCAGAAATACATGCATATGCACATATAGAAACAAGGGGCATCAGAACAACTAAAATGCTGAGGAGGAGTATTGTTGCATTATAAAATTGGTTCTACCTCGGCCTTTTATGTGCTCAGTTTGATTCTTTGCGTAACCCCCTTAATTGGATCTCTGCGTCAACACACACATGTGAAGTTATGAAGAGAATTCACATGGCCAAACAGGATGTCTGGTGCTGAATATGAAACCTCAGTCACAAAGAGCCAGTCACACAAATATAAATTATAAAGACCAAATCTATTTCATTAAGTATATTAAAATGTAGTCAGGATTCCCATTTTTCTTTGCCCGTGATGAAGAGCAATAGTGTGGATAATCTAAAGCTGTAGATAATCCCTAAAGTCTTCATATTGACTTTAGATTTGATTGTAAGATTTTGTGGTCAGCAAGATTTAGTTCATGCAAAATTAAAATTACAGTGCTTTGCTTCCCCAGAACAGACATTCAGCCAACAAGGACAGGTGGCCCAGAATTAGAATTTGGTTGCATATAATTGAAAGTTGATTTAATGATTAAATTAAATACAATTTGTAAACCACTTTCAGAGTTTCTGGCACAGAGAAAACATTCCGTAGAAGCTCATTAATTATTTCTCCCCATATCTTTTCCTTAATAGGAACAGAGAGATCATGTTCTTAACCAATTTCTTCAAGTGGCTTGCTGGGTCATGTAAATAAGAAAACATTCGGTTTGAACTCAGTTTTTTTTTTATATTTAATTAAAACTGTATCTCAATTCTTTTGACTATTTGTATGCACTGCTCCTAGCTGATTAGAATAAACTGAAATCCCCTGATAGCAAGAATATGACATTTAATTAAATCACCAGTATACGAAAACATTTTATTCAGCTGTAGGTTTGTATTGCCTTTTAGCAAATCCAAGTTCTTATTGTACTTTGTGTTCCAGCTGCATGTGTCCAGTTTTGTGAATTTAACTGGACACATAATCGTGTCCACTCCTTTAAGGATTCATAATTTATGATAATTAAAAAGTAATTGTAATTAATGCTTAATTAAAATTATTTTTTATTCTTATGAGTGGAAAGAAATGTTCTTTTCATAGATACCTTTAAATTTTGTCTATAAGTTTCTTGTTGATAGTGGAGTGGGGAGCCATTCCCTTCTCCAGAGGTTATTCCTGACCCAGGGATCAAAATGAGTTCTCCTGCATTCCAGATGGACTCTTTATCTTCTGAGCCACCAGGGAAGCTCATAAAACTTATCTCTTCATACTGTGTATAATGTAATTAGAGATAGCAACTTGGCAATGCAATTTCATTTTGTGAAATGAGACCAATAACCAGGCAAACATAACCTAAGCATGATGGTATCAAGTAAAATTAAGTAGATCTTTATTTTATTAGTTAGTAGTAATATTTTGAATGTACTTCAAAATTCTTTTACTCTCCAAGTTTCATTTGGGTTATTGATGTCTTTGTTTAATTGCTATGCATCGTGTCAGAAAATCAATTTGCATCAGCTTAACCTATTAATGGCAATCTGAGACTAATACTTTTCTTCTTGTGCTAGCTGCAAAAAAGATAATTATTAGTTACTCAAGAACAGTTATGTTTTATGAGTGTTATCCAGTTGTCATCGCCAATTAGAATGATACTCAGATGTGTTCTTTCTATAAAACTTTGTAAGTAATAAAAAAGAAAAAATAAACATAAAACATTAATTATTTTGTAAGTTTTACAAAAATTTTGTATAACTTTTGCATAATACAAAGGGAAAACAATTCTATTTATCACATGAAGATTATCTTTCTTGTTATATAGATTTTTAACAATGTGAATATTATGCTCTAAAAACTGGCTACACAGGAGGAAAGGAAGTATCTCTGGTTTTGATTCCACCTGGACCTTAATTATATAAGTCATTTATACAGACAACTATTTTATGATATTTGTATGTCATTCCAATTTTTTCTAATACTCTCTTTAAAAACAGATTTTTTAACTGTTTAATTACTCAATAAGAATTATTTGCAACAAAAAATCTATTGTGTTTTATTCATATCAAAAAAAATCTAGAAATTTTATTATGAAATAAGACTTATTTCCCTCTCTTTTTCCTGTTTTCAGCTGTTCAAGGATCAAGTGTTATTTTCCGAACGGTGGAAGTCACGTTACACAAAGAAGGAAATACCTTCGGTTTTGTAATACGAGGTAGGTGGCAGTTAGAAAATAGAACCGTCAGATATTCTTGGAGAATTTGTCATTGAACTGTTGGGGGTAAATTAGAAAGTAATTTCAAAAAAAACTGATTTTTTCAGCGTCTAAAGTTACCTTATGTCTTCTCTGGTGGCTCAGATGGCAAAGAATCTGCCTGCAGTGCAGGAGACTCAGGTTTGATCCCTGGGTCAGGGAGATAGATCCCTTGGAAAAGGAGATGGCAACCCACTCCAGTATTCTTGCCTGGAGAATTCCATGGATAGAGGAGCCTGGTGGGCTACAGTCCATGGAGTCACAAAGATTCAGACACAACTGAGCAACTAATACACACACACACAATGTTACCTTATAATTTTGCATCCATTTTCTTTAAAGAAATAAAGCAATAATTGGGAATCAAAATGGAGTCCAAATGATCTAGCTAATTTATTTCAGTTCATTAATACACAGTAAGAAGTCACTGTTTGTAAACCTTGTCAATTCATAGTCATCCTGCTGCTTTGCCAGTTGTCAACATGTCTTTTGCTTCCCTTATATATTTTTCTATATCGTTTATCGAGTCAAAAATGTTGGCGAATATTGCTTGATTTGATTGAATACGCTAGGGTTCAAGAACTTTGTTTTAATTATTTTTTCCTAAAATGCATTCTGTTACTGTAGTTTCCTAAAAAGGAATTGCAGATAATCTAATCCCTTGAGCACCTCGGTACATCAGTCCATCTTATTTTTTAATGATATTAATAATAAATATTTCAGGTGAAATTTTGTCCACAGTTTGTCTACAGGACCATTAATTCTGAGCTACCATGCTGGCTTTTAATGTTTTCTTTTATTATTAGCAATTTCATCCTTAAAGTCTACACATGCATTAACAACTCACAATTTCTAGTATGACAGTGAGGTTCAGTAGGAAACTAGGTAAGCATCAGGAATTTTTTTTAATGTTTCCTTATTTTTTTGTTTTTGTTTTTACCTATTACATTTTGTACTTCACCAGCAGCAAAACTCTATCAACATTTTTTACATTAATTAAAATTAACTAACCATCTTAAGAAACAGACATGCCTCAAGGAATGAAAGAGATGTATTCATTATACAAACTTGCCTTAGATGACTAAGCTTTAGGCATTAGGTTCAATTCTGTGTCAGTCATGTAGCAAATCAATCAATCAAATATTCATTAAGGACATGTCAACATGTCGGCATAGGGCAGAGTACTGTGAAGTCATGAGACAGAACCCTGATCCACAGGGAATTACAGTCCAGTGAATTTTAAGACATAAGTTGATATAATGCCCACATGAGTATTTAGAGAAACGGGCAACTAGGATCCCACTAAGTGATTTAGACCAATAGTTATTGTACTTTACTGACCCAGTCCTACATTTAAGTGAAGCCACAAACCCCAAGATCATTTACCTTAACCATTTTCAAATTTCTGTGTAAAAAATTAGATGAATGTAATGAAAATCAGTATACAAGTAATTTTAGCTTGAAGGGTGGTATATTCAAATCTAGTTTTTCAATGTAAGTATGAAAGAGAGGTACACTTGAATCACATGCTTACAAGTCTAATTATTGAAACGCTGCAGTAAAAAATACTGCTGGTGCAGATATTCATCACTGGTTGCTGTCTGGTTAATCAATAACAAATCAAATTGCTAATGAAAGAGCTAAACCAACAGTAATTTATCGTTTAAGAACTAAAAAGAATAGAAGCAATTTCAATCTGCAGTCACCTCAAGACAACTGATGATATAACAGATGTCCTTCCCCCCATTTGCAGGAATTTCAAGTATCTGTGTGTTCATGCTTTGTAAGAGTTTTTAAAATATGTGCCTAGACACCTACCTAGTACATCGTAGGCATTTAATAAATGGATGAATGATGCCTAGATTTGTGTGGACATCAAGCTCCTCTGTCCATGGAATTCTCCATGCAAGAATACTGAAGTGCATAGCCATTCTCTTCTCCAGGGATCTTCCCGACCTAGGTATCAAACCCAGGTTCTCCTGCATTACAGGCAAATTCTTTACTGTCTAGCCACTAGGGAAGCCTTTTAGTTTATGAGTACCAGATTTTTGTAGGTTTTGATAACTCCCTTAGTATGTTGGTTGAACACAAAAATTTGTCAAATTTCGCAAAATTTTTAATGAGCATAAATAAAGAACTTATATTTGAAACCAATTTGAGGCCCATCAGAAGGGTCTTCCATGCTCAAAAGGTGGCCAGTACCCATCCCTGAAGAGTTATTGGTTAATCACAAAGAGAGTTGCAGAATGAAAAAGTACTGTGGATAAATGCTGTCATGGCAGATAAGACATTATGGCATAGGAGGGATATGAACTTAACTTGGATCAATGGGGAATACCAGGACATTTCAAGAAGGAAGGAGAGGAAGATAATGCAGATGAAGCATGTTCATTAATGCTAGAGAATTTCTTCTTACTCACTTAGGATGGGTCTTTTAACAGTAAGCCAGGCCTTTAGCTGATGAATTGAATTACCTTTCTCATGCTGTTTGTCACAATTCAAAAGGCTTGACTGCATAAACAATAGAACCTTGCACCCATAAAATAAAAAAATGTTGTTCCAGCCTAAATCATGGAGAGTTAGATTTCTGTTAATTCCTTTGCCACCAAGCAGAAGATGGTTTAGATTAACAGGAAGAAAATCAATGAACTTATTTACAAAACAGAAATAGAGTCACAGATGTAGAAAACAGACTTATGGTTACAAGGGCATAAGGAAGGAGGAGAGATAAACTGGGAGATTGGGATTGATATATACACACTAGTATATGGAAAATGTTGTTCACTTGCTCAGTCATGTCTGACTCTTTGCAACCCCATGGACTGCAGCACACCAGGCTTCCCTATCCTTCATCATCTCCCAGAGCTTGCTCAAACTCATGTGCATTGAGTTGGTGATGCCATCCAACTATCTCTTCTGTTGCCCCCTTCTCCTCCTGCTTTCAATCTTTCCCAACATCAGGGTCTTTTCCAATGAGTTGGCTCTGGGCATCAGGTAGCCAAAGTATTGTTACCTATATGTCAAAGTATTAGTTACCTATATGTAAAATAGGTAACTAATAAGGACTTACTGGGTAGCACAGTAGGGCTTTCCTGGTGGCTTAGAAAGTAAGGAATCTGCCTGCAGTGCAGGAGACCCGGGTTTGATCCCTGGGTTGGGAGAATCTCTGGGTTGGTAGGATCCCCTGGAGAAGGAAATGGCAACCCACTCCAGTATTCTTGCCACAGAAATCCATGGACAGAGGAGCCTGGTGGACTACAGTCAGTGGTGTCACAAAGAGTCGAAAATTGAGTGACGAACTCTTTCACTTTATAGCACAGGAACCTCTACTTAGTACTCTGAAATGACCTATATTGGAAAAGTATATAAAAAAAGACTGGATATATGTATATGTGTAATTGATTCACTTTGATGTACAGCAAAAACTAACACAACTTTGCAAATCAATTCTAGTCCAATAAAAATTTTTAAAAATAGATAACATTTTGTGATAAATTAAAAAAACAGGAAAAATCACTCTACTACTAATTTGCTTTTCACTTTGGATGAGGCAATTTCTCTAATCATTTTCAACTGTAGCTATGTGTACTCATTTAACATATGGAGCCCAAATTCAGATTTGGTCTACATTGTGTCCCTGGCATTAATATTTTTAATAAAGCATGCCAGGTGGTTGATGTTAATGAGCAGCTAAGATCTAAAATACCAGTGGGCTCTGAATGGTCATTATTTTGGTTTATAGCTCCAAACATCTAGCACCTAAGTGAATCACAAACTAAACTTGGCTCATTATTTCAAATAATGATAAAATGTCATATATCAAGTAACTTACAGTTACCTCTCTCACGTTTTGACATGTATCCACGGTTAACATACTTGTATTTGGACCTTTGAATCAAAATAGTGGAAAAGTTTCTTGCTGCCTTCAGCCTTTATCTTTTTCTGAATCAAAATCCTTCAAAGGAAAGTAAACCTATCTTTTTATAATTACTTTGCAAAAAAGAAGTTCAGTTCAGTTCAGTCGCTCAGTCGTATCCGACTCTTTGCAACCCCATGAATCGCAGCACGCCAGGCCTCCCTGTCCATCATCATCAACTCCCGGAGTTCACTCAGACTCACGTCCATCGAGTCAGTGATGCCATCCAGCCAGCTCATCCTCTGCCATCCCCTTCTCCTCCTGCCCCCAATCCCTCCCAGCATCAGAGTCTTTTCCAATGAGTCAACTCTTCGCATGAGGTGGCCAAAGTACTGGAGTTTCAGCTTTAGCATCATTCTTTCCAAAGAAATCCCAGGGCTGATCTCCTTCAGAATGGACTGGTTGGATCTCCTTGCAGTCCAAGGGACTCTCAAGAGTCTTCACCAACACCACCGTCAAAAGCGTCAGTTCTTCAGTGCTCAGCGTTCTTCACAGTACAACTCTCACATCCATCCATGACCACATGATGGTATTTATATAAATATGCTTAAGCATGTGCTGTAACTTGTTGTCATAATTTTCATTAAAAATTCTCTTCTGAGAAAGTTGTGAATTTCCTGTTTTAAGTAAGGGGTCTCAAAGAAGCCATCAAACTGAATTTTTTTAAAAAATACTGAAATGGAGCTTTTACCAATCAATCAGACTGAAGAAATCACTTGTAATAGAAATGAACATAAAGGAAACGTTTGCTTTCATCAGGAACCATGAATGCCTTTTAATTTTTCTCTTAGGCTAGGTTCTTTAAGTCAACCTCTCTACCTATACCAAATATGGGAAATGTCAGTTTGTTCAACCAGGCAAATATTAAAGAAGAAGTTCTTAATGGTAGCATTAATATTTATCAAATACTGGCAAACTAGAGACCATCCAGAGGGTGGCCAGGAAGGTGATGTATGAGGAAATCAAGTCAGACAAACAATAGCGATAAAAGTGGAAATGGATAGAAGATGGTTTAAGATGGCAGGGTAAGAAGATCCTGAACTCACTTCCTCCCACAAATACAGCAAATATACAGTTACATATGAAACAGTTTACTCTGAGAAGAACTGGAGAAGTAGCTGAATTCCTACTTCCCCAAAAAGGATAAGAGGGCCATGACAAGACAGAGACTGTCCTTCAGGACTGAGGAGAGAGCTGTTTTGCATAATAATAGAAACAGAGAGAGTCAAGCAAAATGAGGAAACAGAAGAAAAGGAAGAAGGTAAAACTTCAGGAAAAAAAAAAAAACTAATGAAATGGAGAGAAGTAATACACCTGATAAAGAGTTCAAAGTAATGGTGATAAAGATGCTCACCAAACTCAGGGGAAGAATGAAGAACACAGAGAGAACTTCAACAAAGAGAAAGAGCATGTAATAAGGAACCAACCAGAAGTCACAGAGTTGAAGAATGCAATAACTGAACTGAAAATACACTAGGGAGATTGAATAGCAAACTAGATGAAACAGAAGAACAGGTAGGTGACCTGGAAGACAAGGCAGTAGAAGTCACTCAAACAGAATAGAAAAAGAAATTTTTAAAAATGAGGATAATTTAAGGAACTTGTGGGACAACGTAAAGCATACTAGCATTGACGTCTATGGGGTCGCACAGAGTCGGACACGACTGAAGCGACTTAGCAGCAGCAGTAGCAGCAGCATTGACATTATGGGTCCAGAAAGAGAAGAGAGAAAGAGAAAGGGACAAAAAAATTATTTGAAGAAAAGGGTCACTAAAAATTTTTCTAACTGGGGGAAGGTAACAGACATCCAGGTCCAGGAAGCATAGAGAATCTCAAACAAGATGAACCCAAAGAGATTCACACCAAGATCATTATAATTAAACTGTCAAAAGTTAAAGAGAGTATCTTAATAACAGAAAGAGAAAGACCACTCATTATATACAAGGGAACTCCCATAAGACTGTTAGTTGATTTTTCAGCAGAAAATGTGAAGGCCTGAAGCAAGTAACATATTCAAGGTTTTAAAAGGAAAAAACTTCCAAAAATATTCTAAAACTGTCAGAATTGAAGGAGAGAGAGTTTCCCCTACAAGCAAAAGCAAAAGTAGTTCATTACCACTAAACTGGCCCTACAAGAAATGTTAAAGGGACATCTGTAAGCTAATTAGAAAAAGGCCCTAAATATATGAATATAAAGGCCCTAGATAAGAAAATAGATGAAAGAAAAAAAATCTCACTGGTAAAGTCAAATATATGGTAAAGGTAGTGGATCAGCCACTTATAAAGTGAATATGAAGGTTAACAGATAGAAATAGTAAAATTAGCTATAACTACAAAGATTAGTTAAGGGATACACAAAATAAAAAGATATAAAATGTTACATCAACACACATAAAATGTAGGAGGTGCTAAAAAGTCAGTGCTTTTAGAATGCACTAATACTTATTTTGAACCCCCCATTTTTAATGGAGGCCACTTTAGCCACTTGAATTCTTTTAATATTTGGATTTTTTTCTTTTCCTTTAGTTTTTGCTTCATTTCACATTGTAGACTCACCTGTATTATAGCCCAGGTTGGTTGGCCCCAGGTGTACCCACCTACACTTTGACCATAACCAACAACTGCTCTAACTGGACTAGTTTTTGTAATTACTTGATGCTCTTGTCATACTAGCTGTTAAGCATTTTATAGCTCACCTGTAATTACAGCCACATATTGATTTAGAAGTGGGGAAATGTTGACATCAACAATATATTCTATATAAAATGAATAAGATTTTTATTATGTGCCAGAGAGAAAGCATATATGTTCCTTCACGCAACAATAAAATGTATTTCAGTTTCTCCACTGGCATTTTGTAAGTGAATTTTTTAACGGCAGCAATAGTGTTTTTTAAAGCTATATTCCTTTTCTTTGCTAGGGGGAGCACATGACGATAGAAATAAATCTCGTCCAGTTGTAATAACTTGTGTTCGTCCAGGAGGGCCTGCTGACAGGTAAACTTCTTTCTGTGTCACTATCCAAATGGACTAAATGAAGCTGGGGACTTTGGCAGAGAACTTGATGAATTAAAAATTTCATAATAACAGATAGATATTAAATAAATATGTTGGAATGTGAAAACAAGAGCGTTCAGGCTGAAGAATCAGAAGAAAGTAAGTTTGACCCCAGATTCAGTGCTTACCACCCTGTGTGTTTGGCTTGTGACTTCTCTCACTTCCCTCCAGATGTAAAATATAGAGGATAATGCCTACTTTTCAAGGTTTTTCATTTTATTAAGGATTAGAGATTTATGGTGCATTGCAGGGGGCCTGTCATACTGGAGGCATTTAATAAAAAGCATCTGGCCCTTTTACAGCAGGTCCTTGAGATGTATCCTTTCCAATTGCTAATCTCCTAACCTGGAAAGATAGATGATGGGGTTCTGACTATTACTATTGCCAACATCCTTGTCATGATTATTATGGCTTGGTGATAACTATGAATGTCAAAGTAGAAGTGACTTTTAGTAAAAGGGAAAGAATATTGTGGGTGTTAGTGTTTCTTCCTTGCTAATTTGAAGATTTCCTACATAAATCTTTTGGATGGAGAAGTCCCAGATGAACACACAGCTTAGATGTCTCAAGAGATACTTATCTTTGTACTAACTTCCCGCAACATAGGTCTGCTCCATAATGGTAGGGAACACAACAGCTGCCACTGGAGAGGAGAGGAGAAGAGGAAAATGCACTGATTACCCCCAGCTCTGCACAGAATGTTTCAGCCTAGAATGGATTTTTTAAAATCTTTCATAAGCACTAGATATACCAATAATAATAGTAAATACTGCTTGCTGAGTGATTACCATGGGCCAAGAACTGTGCTAAGTACTTAGCAGACATTATCTTATTTTATCCTCACAACTATTCACTAAATGAGGTATTTTTATCCACATTTACAGATGATTAAGCTGAAGAACCATATGCTTAAATGACTTGCCCGCTAGGATAGGAATTTAGATTGTTTTCCTTCAAAGCTCATACTCTTAGCTCACTTTTTTTAAAAACTTGAAGTTTAATATACAATAAGAAAATATGAAGACACTCGGGTTCTCCCCTCTGCTAAAGTTATTTGCCTTTGTGGAGGATAATACAAAGTATTTTGTTGTTGTTGTTGTTTCTTCTTCTCATGCTTTTCTTGTGAATTATTCTTCCTGGAGCAAATAAGAATATTTCCATTTGTTATTAACATTGTGAGTTGGGGTTGGCAGAAATGTCAAGAGCAGGCTACTAGTTTGTGAACATTTTATCAAATTAATGTAAAACTAAAGGAGACCTTGGTGGCTCAGACCGTCTGCCTGCAATGCAGGAGACCCAAGTTTGATCCCTGGGTAGGAAAGATTCCCTGGAGAAGGAAATGGCAGCCCACTCCAGTGTTCTTGCCTGGAGAATTCCATGGACAGAGCAGCCTGGCAGGCTACTGTCCATGGAGTCGTATAGAGTTGGACATGGTCGAGCAACTAACACACACAAAGGAAATCAAAAATTTTAAGATAAAATTTTAGAGTTAAATTACATGGAGAGCTGCCTTGGCGAAAGATGTTTAAGACATCATTTTTATTCTTCCCAAAGCCTAAACTTGTAATCCCCGCATTTGGTTTTCTCTTCTTTGTTGACTCTCCCTCACCGGAGGGTTATAATCTGGAAGCCTCTCTGGCTGCACTTGAGTGCTGTCAGTATTGTGCTGAGGCGTCTTCTCCCCACTGCCTTGAGTGTCTATGTCTACAGAAGGGAGAATAGTATTTGCCTGCCTTTCCCAGGGAATATGAGACTGAATCAATTTAATGATCATCAAATGGCCTTATAAATCAGTAGGAAAATGCATAGACTAGGGAAACTTTTCACCAGCGTTCTTTCTCCAGCTTGGGTTCAGTGGTGATAAATCGAATGGAATCAGCAGGCTTTTCTGCTCACCAAGCTTTGGGGAAATAGGTGAGTGCTATTTCTTTGGCTTTAATAAATCAATTTTAGACATTTTGGCCAAAAAAAAAGCCTAGAAAAGAGAAAATGTGCCTTTATTACTCTTGCACCCCAGGAGTTCATCGTGGGTGACTTGGTTACTTGCTATTGTGTTGTTATTTTCTTATTACTGATTTTAATATCACGGCAATTTTCTGTTCAGGGTTCCTTCTGTTAATGTCACACTTGATGCTTAGAAGGAAATGCAAAGGGAGTGGATGGTAGACTGTGTGAAAGAGCCACTTTGGCTAAGTGACTATTAATGTTAAGCCCCACAATACTAAATTAATGACTGTTTCTTTATTCTCCCTTCAGAGAGGGCACAATCAAACCTGGTGATAGGTTGCTCAGTGTGGATGGAATTCGACTTCTTGGAACCACGCATGCTGAGGCCATGAGTATTCTCAAACAGTGTGGGCAAGAAGCAACGCTGCTGATCGAATATGATGTCTCGGTCATGGGTATGTCAGATACTGAGGTTGGGATCTCAAAGTCTACGTCATGTCACTGTCCATTCCTGATAAGCCACTTTGGATTAAGAATGAACTGTTATGTCCTCCTGTAGCAGACAGAATTTCATCAGTGCTACATTAGTCCTCTGTTTGAGTTCAGGAAAAGGTGAGGGTCGCTTCTCAGGAATTTAGAGTTCTCGTGTCGATAGAATCTATAAAAGCATCTCATTCTGTCAGCATGCTTCACCTAGCAATCAGCTCTTATACATAGATTACCCTTTGGCAGGAAAGTATTTTCTCCCTCCAATTCATAAAAGCAGTATTATTAACTTAGGGGTTGGTATTTTTTCTTTTACTACATGAAGACTGGAGACAGTAGGAGGTTCCTTTCCTTCTTGTAACTTCACAATGTGAAGCCAGCTAATCAGAATTAATAGAAATTACCATTTTATCATCAGACTTAGGGACAAAAAAAGGAAAAGGGACATATCGCATCCTTGACTAAAATGAGAAGTTGAGTACAGTATCCTTTCCTGAAATAATGATTTTAATAAAAAGTAATTCTATTTCTACCCTCTCAACTATAGTAAAACTGGAAAGGTATTCTCACATGCCTTTTCAATGGGAAGAGAGTGTCAAAGTTTTGTGTAATGTTGACTAAGGCAGAGAAATTATGAGATAATGATTTGGAACCTGAAATTGAAACTTAAATCATGCTGTAAATACTTCTTAAAATTTTCAAACTTGATTATGTGCCTGACTTAACTAGCAAGTTCTATGTTGGTAAAATGTAGCTGAGCAAAAGAGACTTACTCTGTAACTGCAAACTCCTTTATTTCCCACTCTCTATGATTCATGTAGAAGAATGTTGCTTGAAAGTGTTCTCAATCTGTCTACTGGCCTGAAATGTATGAGGTATGAGGCTTCCTAAAAGATGTAAAGTTTGAGAGTTAAAGAGTTCTCAGAGTAAGTGGTGTGATATGCTCTTGAAATGGAAAGGTCAGGGATGAATGAGCTCTCCTCCCTCTGTTCTTCCTTTCCCTTGTTTTCTCTTTCTTCCTCTTTTCTTAATCTTTTTATTTTATATGTCTTTTCAGTTAGACAATTTGGGTTCTGTTTTCAATTCTACTGATGTCTAGCTATTAGTTTAACCATATTAACTTATTTCCTTGTGCCTTAAGTTACCTTCTTTGTCAAAAAGAGACTAGCAATGCCTATTTTGAAAGGCAGTTAAGAAGATAAAATTATACAAATAAGATATATTTTAAGTGATGATCCAGTGTATTATTAATGTTAAAAATTGAAGCAAAAGTTTGACATGTTTGACTCATTCAGTCTACAAATATTTCTTTTTTAAATATTTAAGCTCAGTGACAAGTACAAAGATTATAGAGATAAACAAAACAGACCTGGTTTCTGCCTTTATGAAGCTTGACATTGACAAGAAGGAGAGAGAGTAAACAGGTACATGCCAAACAAACACTCAGAAAGTGTGATCACAGCAGAAACTAACACAATATTGTAAAGCAATTATCCTCCTGTTTTTAAATTTTATGTTCAACTGGAGGATAATTGCTTTGCAATGTTGTGTTGCTTTCTGCTGTACAGCAGTGTGATAAAGCTGTAACTGTACATACATCCCCTCCCTCTTGAGCCTTCCTCCCGCCCCTTCTAGGTCGTCACAGAGCACCAAGCTGAGCTCCCCGAGTTATGCTTCAGTTTCCCACTGGCGATCTGTTTTACATTCAGTCGCGTATGTTTCAGTGCTATTCTCTCAGTTTGCCCGCCTTCTCCTTCAATCAGCTCTTATACATAGATTACCCTTTGGCAGGAAAGTATTTTCTCCCTCCAATTCATAAAAACAGTATTATTAACTTAGGGGTTGGTATTTTTTCTTTTACTACATGAAGACTGGAAACAGTAGGAGGTTCCTTTTCTTCTTGTAACTTCGCAATGTGAAGCCAGCTAATCAGAATTAATAGAAATTACCATTTTATCATCAGACTTAGGGACAAAAAAAGGAAAAGGGACATATCGCATCCTTGACTAAAATGAGAAGTTGAGTACAGTATCCTTTCCTGAAACTGTTGTGTCCACAAGTCCTTTCTCTACATTTGTGTCTCTATTCCTGCCATGCAAATAGGTTGATCAGCACCATTTTCTAGATACCATATAAATGTAATATACAACATTTGTTTTTTTCCTTCTGACTTCATTCTGTATGACAGATTTTAGGTTCATACACCTCACTTCCCAGGTGGCCCTAGTGGTAAAGAACCTGTCTGCCGAGGCAGGAACACAAGAAATGTGAGTTCAGTCCCTGGGTCAGGAAGATCCCCTGGAGGTGGGCATAGCAGCCCACTCCAGTGTTCTTGCCTGGAGAATCCTGTGGACAGAGGAGCCTGGCGGGCTGCAGTTCACAGGGTGGCAAAGAGTCGAACACAACTGAGGTGACTTAGCATATATGGCAACCCACTCCGGTGTTCTTGCCTGGAGAATCCCAGGGACGGGGGAGCCTGGTGGGCTGCCGTCTATGGGGTCACACAGAGTCAGACACGACTGAAGCGACTTAGCAGCAGCAGCATATAAATAAACACAGCAGAAGTTGAATGTTCCCATTAGATATAAACATTCATATGGATACAGATATTCGTATATGTAAAACAACACTTAATAAGGACCTGTGTCATAATCTTGAGTGGGAAGTTTTAATATCTAAAAATATACCATTTCTCTCAAATGCATCCATAAATTCTGTTCAAAATCTCAGAAGGATCTTCAGAGGAGTTTTAAGAGCTATTTCTAAAATGTGTAAGGAATAAGAAAAGTGGAGGGGGGAAAATAGCCAAAATGTTTTTGAAACAGTATAAATGTAGACAAACTTGTTGCATCCAACATCAAGACTCATTCTAAAATTGTGCCATTAAGTCTGTGTAATATTTACTTGGGGTAAGAAATAAACCATGGAAGAGAGTCCAATGCCACAGACCACTGCAGAAGTATAGCCTTACATTAGTGGGGAATGACTGAGCTAGTTCAGTCATTGATATTGGGTCAATTAGTTACCGCATGGGAAAAAATTCAATTAATTTCTTACTTTATACCATACCCAGAAATAAAGCCTTTATTTACATAACCATTTCCCAACAGATTGCTATTATAAATAACTGGAATTAATATTCTTTTACCCAAATCTTTGTATTTCTGACTTCATTAAGTCAAAGGGCATATTCCTTTTTAAAATATTTGATAGATAATTCTGGTTGTCTTCTGTAAAGATTATACTATTTTATATTACTGCCAGCAGTGTTTTAAATGTACCTGTCTCATCAGAGCACCAGATACAACTTTGAATAATATGTTTTTAATTTTTTTAATTAAAGTAAAAAATTGCATTTATATTTTAATTTACTTTTAAAAAATTTTCTAGTGCAAGTAAACATTTTTTCACATGAACACTAGCCATTTTTGCATTGTCTGCTTATGTTCTATATTCCTTTTTTTCTATTGGAGGCATTCTTAGTTTTCTTTTTCCTATTGGAGTTTTGTTTTTTTTTAACTGGTTTGTGTAGCTATGTATATATTAAGGATTCTGGTTCTTATTAGTGTTTTGTAAAAATTCTCTTTAGTTGTTTATATGCCCTTTCTGACATATGCAAGTTTCTTTGTTTTAAACTTAGATCTAGTATTTTTCTTAGAATTTAAATATTCATTTTTTCTAAAGTTACCTAATATCCCTGAATTATTTAATAAAGATTCCATCACATGTCCACTAATTTTTAAAATCATACCCTAAGTTGTTAAATATAACTGGACTCCACATCTGGGCTAGCCAGTCTGTTTATATCTAGTTTCAGACCAGATTTCAGCATAGGACTTTTGAATTGAAAGTCTTAGCGTAAGAGTTCTTATTGCCATAAAAAGACATTTTTTAGGAGAAAATTATTTACTCATATAATACATTTATTATATTATTATTCTAAGTTTTGCTGACTTCATATAGCAGGTAAGCAAACTTTGATTTTGATTTTTTTTAATTTCTCTATAAATTCCTTTTTCTCTTTGTTCACCTCTCTTGCACCTGCTGACGTTCTCTCCTTCGTCCTTTCCTCTCTCATTCTGTTCCTCATCCTCTTTCTCCCTTTCTTCCTCCTTGCCTTTCTAGCCTCCCCTTTCTTTTTTTGCCTTCTACTCTGTTTTTCCTGTGTCAATACTTTTCACTATTCTAATTGTCTTACTTGGATTTTTTCTGATATTTCTCTACTGTTATTCTTCTTTTTCTCTGTTTTTTCTTTCTTTTTTTCTATTTCTGTTTTACTAATTATGTTGATGGCATGAGGCATAGATATGGTCAGATAATTAAGAATGACAATTTGTGGAAAGAAGTAAAAATGGCCCTTTAGAAAATCAGAATATGAGATACTTTCCGTTAGAATGGCTGTTCATCAAATACTAACCAACCTTTCCTTTTATAAAAACAAAAAATTTCCCCTGTTTTTGCAACATGTTTTCTTGTTGCTGTTGTTTGTTTTTGCAGCTTTTGTCACTTTCTCCTTAAAAGGAGTGAAATGAGCGGCTTATACAACGTAGCCTGCTACTTACTTTGAGAGGTCCAATTGGTATTTCTTTCAAACTATCTGAAAGTCAAAGTACCATTAAAAATAGTTTACCACTCTCATTTTTTGTTTTTGAGAAAAAAAATTCTAGTATTTTTAAGATACTTGGAAAAAAATTGGGAGGCCTGGTGTGCTGCAGTCCATGGAGTCTCAAAGAATCGGACATGACTGAGCAACCGAACTGCTCTTTGGTAGGGGAGGATGGAATGTATGTTGAACAGAATGAGCCAAAAAATGGCACTTCTCCAAGGCAGATAACGTTGAGTTGATGAAAGTAATAGATGCCCATTCAAAGACACAGTCAAATGTTAAATACTTTATTCCTACTAACAGCATATGAAAATTTTCATTAATTTCACATCCTCACCAACACATGGTATTCTCAGTCTGTTTTATAGTAACTATCTGATGGGTATGTAGTGGGATCCCATGGTAAACTGAATGTATGTTTCCTGGATGAATCATGATATGAAGCACCCTTTCATTTGCCACTCAGAACATTCTTGATGCTTTAATTTTACTTTTAACACTTTCATTTATTTATATACTATTAAAATGATGTCACATTATAACTCAGGAAGCAGATGATGTCTATAATCATAAATATAAATATTGGTTGTATTTATTTATATGCTACTAAAAATACACAAATTATTTTGCAGGAAATACGTGCATGTGTGTGTGTGCAGAGATATTGATCATCCCTCTGACTCATTGATATTAATCAGATATATTTTTTAGAAAACCTCAGCTCAAAAATTTTAGCATATTCAGTAGTATATCTGGGAGAGCTGTTGAAGCTATCAACTTTATCAACTAAAGTTGAATTTAGTTGGTGATAAAATTTTCCAGAAAATTTATTGCAATAAGACTAGTAAGACAGGGTCTAGGAGGAAGTAAGAGTTTAGTTTATCTGTTCTTACAACTAATCATCATTAAGTGGATGTGTATAGAAATATCAATGTTTATCTTGTAGGTGTAAAATGAAGTTACTTCATGATATCATCTTACCTTACCAAATGACATTATGAATCTTTAAGTCACAAAACCTCTTAACCTAGCTGTCGTATTTTTCTGAGTTCCTGTAACTCATGACTTTCGACTATTTCTCTGCTTGGCTTTAAATTTTTCCTTCTATTTTCTTAGACTAAATCAGCATGCAAAATCAAGAATACTGAGAAAGATGTTACTCTTTTCTTAGAAACACCCAACTGTATTACATCTTTGCCCAGCTGTATGGCTAATCCTTACTTACATTCCTTCCTAAGCAAACACAAAATAATATTAATGATTTTCAAGTGATTGTTTCATCAGGATGGATTTGAATGCTATGAATCTTCAGAAGAGATGATTACTTTTGTTGCAACCAAAAAGTTGTATAGGTTTATTGATGTTACCTCACTGAATCTTGGCTGTGCTTTGCATTTCATTTTTCCAGAATATGAAGATCAAGATATATAACTTCCACTAGTCACTTCTCAGTGATAAGTACCAAGAGTAAATTGACCACTATTTGTATTTTCTAGGGGCAAATCAGTTTCTTCCAGATGAGCTCAATTTACTAGACACTGGATTTTTCAAGGGCCTTAAAATTATTTATGATCTGCATGCTTCCTTGTGAGTCTCCAGCACCTATTCACAGAAACCTTCTCCTATTCATAGAAAATATCATAAACAGAAGCCCAGGGAGTTTCCTATATAAAAGAAGTCTAACTTTTAAATGGCAGCAGCAGTTTATTAAGAATGTTACTTTTCTATGATTAAAAATAGATTTTCTTATTCTTTCTCCATTTTTATCTAAAAAATGAATTTTTGCAGAATCCTCTTATTCCTACTCACCTCACTCACTTTTACATATTTGAATTCAGAGCCACTTGTCCTATTTGGGAAATAGAAGAAGTAGGCAAGGATAAAGTTACCCTAAGCTTTAAAAACTAGATTTTTTATTTTAAATGAATAGATTTGTTTTTAATTTATTTTCATAGTATAGTAATACACAAATGCTAAGATTTTATTTGTACAGCTTGCTGAATTTTCACTTATATATTTTCTAGCCAGGTCAAGAAATAGAAAGCAGCAACCATCATCACCAGAATCCACACTGTGCCTCCTCTCGGTTGCTACCACATCTTTCTACCAGTTTGACTCCTGTCTTAACTTCCTAAGCCTTAAATGTATTCTCCTAATTCTTGAACTGTCTGTAACAGGAATCATATGGTACATTTCTTGGGTATTGGGCATCTTTTGAAGCAATTTAGATAATCTGATTTGAGTGTGGGAGGTACTCATTGACAATACCCTGAGTAACACTAACGTAAGAATAGAATACTTTGAAATATCATTCAGGGGCTACTTCTAGAAGTTTAGTATTACATTTGGTATAAAGAGCATGAATAGTGGTATCAGAGTGGGAGTGACATGGAATAGTAAGTTAATATTTATCTTTTCCTCAAGGGCCCATTTAACAATATTTTAGGTGATATCCGTGTGATAGAAATCAGAAGGGTCTTTTCAGTCTTTTGGGCCGTTTGTAAAATGAGGGGACTTAGACTACATCATTTCAAAGGTCTTTCCAGCTCCAATATCCTATGACTCTTTGAATGTACTAGTGTCTCTTAAAAGATTTCAGAAGTTAACCTTTTTTTATTGATCCTAATCAAAATAAAATATTATAAATAAAAATAGTTTAAAATAACATTTAACTCTTGTTTAAACTGAATTAAATTGGCTTCACTGGTGGCTCAGACAGTATAGCATCTGCCTGCAATGCAGGAGACCCAGGTTCGATCCCTGGGTTGGGAAGATCACCTGGAGAAGGAAACGGCAACCCACTCCAGTATTCTTATCTGGAAAATTCCATGTATGGAGGAGCCCGGTAGGCTACAGTCCATGGGGTCGCAGAGTTGGACACAACTGAGCCACTTCACTTCACTTCACTTCACAGGTGGCACTAGTGATAAAGAACCCACCTGCCAATGCAGGAGACGTTGGTTCACTTCCTGGGTTGGGAGGATCTCCTGGAGAAGGGAATGGCAACCCACTCCAGTATCCTTGCCTGGAGAATTCTTAGAGAATCCCATGGACAGAGGAGCCTGGTGGACTATAATCCATAGGGTCACAAAAAGTCAGACCCAACTGAAGCAACTTAGCACACAAAATGATTAAAACTTAAACCATTATTCTAAAAGGAAAGTTGGTCATTTCCTTTGTTAATCATGTCAAGTACAGCAGTCCTACTGACAGTTACAAATTTCCCAGAGATTATTTTCCATCATTTCCAGAGTAGGCATAAGGCCAACATGCTGCTGTGAAGTCATTATCTGCAAGGATCTTGATACTGGCATTCTGAGACATTTAATAAATTAATGAAAAGTTGGTTAAAATTCCCTCACTTTCAGATTGCATATTATACTTTTAAAATTAAACACATCCCTGAAGGGGGAAAATTAGCCTTTTAATTTAGTGTATTTTAAAAGATGAAAAATTGACTGAACCCCATCAGGGGAAATCTCTCATTGCATGGTAAGTTTCTTTGAAGTCATGTACATGTATTAGGTAGACTAGAATTGCATTTCCTTTTCAGAAGAGCAGCAGACAAGCCTTTCAACTGACTGTAAGGGCAGTTCCAGGCCATCTTTTTAGAGTACTACCAAAGCACTAGTCAAGATTCCTTTTCTCTGTGGTTGGGTACTAATTGCATATTCCTCTTTGCAAAATGAACTTAAACAACCTTTTTTTAAAAGAAATTTTATTGAAATATGGTTAATTTACAGTGTTGTATTAGTTTCAGGTATAAAACTGAAACTTTTTTATATGTGGTTTATATATATATATATAAAACTGTATATTCTGTTATATATACATATATACACACACACACACACACACACACACACACATATATGTATATATGTGTGAGAGTTAAGTTGCTTCAGTCTTGTCCAACTCTCTGCCACCTTATGGACTGTAGCCTACCAGGCTCCTCTGTCCATGGGATTCTACAGGCAAGAATGCTGGAGTGGGTGCCAGGCCCTCCTCCAGGGAATCTTCCTGAACGAGGGATCAAACCTGCATCTCTTATGTCTCCCACATTGGCAGATGGATTCTTTACCATTAGTGCTATTTGGGAAGCCTATAAATATATGTGTGTGTGTGTGTATATATATATATGTATATACACACACACACATATATATGTATATACACATATATACATATACATATATATATATATATATAGGCTCGGATTCTTTTGGGGTTTCTTTGGAATTCACATATACACACTACTATATACAAAACAGATAACCAACAAGGACCTACTATATAGTACAGTGAACTATACTCAATATATTGTTATAACCTATAAGGGAAAAGAATCAGTCTTTCGCTGGGGAAAATTACCCTTCTTTAGATCTTCCATTAATCATTATAGTCTGCAACTATAGGATATAACATCCGAAGAAACAGAGACCATTAATTTCCTTTTTAAGCATGAAACTCTTCTACTTCTTTTCTCCATATTTTAGTTATCTTCGTTCAGTGCCGGCTTCATAGTAGGATTATTATTTGAGTTATTTTGTTTTTAGAATTATTTGTGGTATACCAGAAGGTATTAAAGTGTGAAGTTGACCCCAACAATCATAATATCAAAAGAATAAGTCACTTGTATATTACTAGTGGTCTCTGTAGTTTTGATACTGAAAATGGCATCTGCCCTAGTCCTGTTACTCAGCATGATGTCGTTGCTCATGTAATAACACTCACTGTTAAGTCCTTCTGCCCCCTGGATCTTAAATGACAGGCTTCGTAACCACTGCATTATGGTAGAAACCTCCTGATCTGTCTTCATCAAGTCAGAAGATCAGAGCATTTTGGTAAGGATCCTCTGGTTCCCTTTAAGGTGATTGAAGAATTTCTATACTATGCATTTGCAGAAGCAGATTGAGATCAACTCTTAATACAAGTTTCCTGAGAAAGCACCAATACCCAGTATCCTCTTTCTATAGCATCTAGTTCTCATCACCAGAAGATGTGTTGGTAGCAGCAAAATAAGAAAAGAAAAGGAAGGAAAAAAAGAAGGAAAAGCCAGCAGACTTCTACCTCAACTTGGTGGGAGCACCATATCCTGGCATTAGTCCCACTTGAAATTACTGTGACGTCTAATGGAGTAATTCACAAGAAACACCTAATAATTAACTACTGAACAGACCACACATCCTAAAGAATTACTTTATTTTAAAACAAGTAAGTTGCAGGGGACCATTGCAAAATTTTTCCCTCAACCACTTTACTTTTCCTGTCTTTAAAAATACTCTGTTACAGCATTGTCATCTATTCCTACAATTTCCACCACCATCTCTGTGTGGACAATCTCCCCTATAAAATAAAATCCGAAGTCTTTAGTCTGACACTAAGAGTCTCCCTAAGCTTTTCCAGACCAACCATTCTAGTTTTGATTTTTGTTGTATTACTGGAAATCCACGTGCTTCAGCCTCCTTGGACACTGGATGATTTGTGAGCAGTGTTTTACCATGTATGTGCTTTTCCTCATGACTTTCATCCTACCTGGACTCATTATAGTATGCTGGTTAAAGAACCCAGACTGAGTCTGGCTGTCAACCTCCTAGAGGTATGACCTTTCTAAGTCTCAGTTTTCCCATCAGTTAAGTTGGGGTTAGTCATGGTGGCTTCTTCTCATGGTTATAGTGGTGTTTAAAGCTGTTAGGACATTCAAAGTACTTGGCACATTCCTAGAGCACATAGAAAATTTAAAACGTGCTTCTAATATCATTGTCTTTATTACTGTTTTATTTATTTGTTTACTGTTACACTAGGTTTATGTTACTGCACACACATTTTCTTTAGTTGCTACAAGTGGTGGCTACTCTTCGTTGAGGTGGCTTCTCTTGCTTCAGAGCACAGGCTTCAGAAAATGTGACTCATGAGCTCTACAGCTCAGACTCAGTGATTGTGGCACACAGGCTTAGTTGCTCCACAGCATGTGAAATCTCCCAGACCAGGGATCAAACTCGTGTCCCTTGCTTTGGCAAGTGAATTCTTATCTCCTGTATCATCAGGGAAGTCCCGTCGTTGTTGTTTTTATGTAAGTTTTCTCAGTCTCCTATTTACAGCCTTTCAGATTTAATTCTGTTTCTTGAAACCAGACCTGGTAAGCCCAGCTGAGAGCAGCTCTCTATCATCTTAACTCCCATAATGTCTTGTCCATACACCTCAGTCTTTACCCATCATTGTGGTTGTCTAGTTATTTGTAGACATGACTGTCCTCCTCTGTGAGATTATAAACTCCTTAAGGACAAGGACTATTTCATACCCATACTGTATCCTCTGCAGTACATGGAAGATACTCTTTATTTCTTGGCGAATTGAATAAATGAATGAACAAACTAATGAAGAATATTTGATGTTGAGATTATCATTCTCCTAGCTGTTGCTGCTGCTGCTGTTAAGTCACTTCAGTCGTGTCCGACTCTGTGTGACCCCATAGACGGCAGTCCACCAGGCTCCGCCGTCCCTGGGATTCTCCAGGCAAGAACACTGGAGTGGGTTGCCATTTCCTTCTCCAATCATTCTCCTAAGTTAATAATATTCAAAATAATTTCTTATATATTTAGAGCACTTTTATTTTATAGTGTACTTCACTGCTTTGATCCTATTTTATCCTTCTCTTACCTGGAAGGAAACCAAGCTTCCTCTTGTTTTTTTGTGAAAACCTGAAAGGATTATGTTGATCATAGGAGTCTGGCACTTTCTGATTACAAGAATCTATATGACTTCTATGATAGGTCAGTTCACACAAGGCTAGTGAATTCATTTGCAATTTAATCAAACACATCAAAATGCATTCTTAAAAAACATAAAGGGTTTTTATTGGTTTCGTGGTCATCACACATTTAATGTTTAATATTGAAGGTTATAGTTCCAGAAAATTAGATAAGACCTTTGTCATTAATGTTTGAACATCTTGGGCACTTTTTGTTCCTTCTCAGTGAACGTACATGAGACTGACCTTAAATAAGGCCTTCCCCACAGTTCACTCTTCTCTTGTCAGAGCTGTTTTTAGGGGCTTTTTTTCTTTTTTTAATTTATTTTTTTATTGGAGTATAATTGCTGTACAGAATTTTGTTGTTTTCTGTAAAACCTCAACATGAATCAGTCATAGGTATTTCTCTTTCTGAGTTACTTCACTCTGTGTAACAGGTTCTAGGTTCATCCACACTCATTAGAACTGACTCAAATGTGTTCCTTTTTATGGCTAATATTCCACTGTGTATATGTACCACAACTTCTTTATCCATTCATCTGTTGATGGACATCTAGGCTGCTTCCATGTTCTAGCTATTGTAAATAGTGCTGCAATGAACAATGAGATACATATGTCTTTTTCAATTTTTGGTTTCCTCAGGGTATATGCCTAGGAGTGGGATTACTGGGTCATATGGTGTTTTTATTCCTAGTTTTTAAGGAATCTCCATACCATCTTTCATAGTGGCTGTATCAATTTACATTCCCACCAACAGTACAAGAGTGTTCCCTTTTCTCCATACCCTCTCCAGCATTTATTGTTTGTATACTTTTTGATGATGGCCTTTGTGATCAGTGTGAGGTGATATCTCACTGTAGTTTTGATTTGCATTTCTCTAATAATGAGCAATGTTGAACATCTTTTCGTGTTTGTTAGCCATCTGTATGTCTTCATTGGAGAAATGTCTATTTATGTCTTTTTCCCACTTTTTGATTGGGTTGTTTGTTTTTCTGGCATTGAGTTGTATGAGCTGCTTGTGTATTTGGAAATTAATCCTTTGTCAGTTGTTTCATTTGCTATTATCTTCTCCTATTCTGAGGGCTGTCTTTTCACTGTGCTTATAGTTTCCTTTGCTGTGCAAAAGTTTTTAAGTTTGATTAGGTCCCACTTGTTTACTTTTGTTTTTATTTCCATTACTCTAGGAAGTGGGTCATAAAGGATCTTGCTTTGATTTATGTCATCAAGTCTTCTGCCTATGTTTTTCTCTGTTTTATAGCTTCTGGTCTTACATTTAGGTCTTTAATCCATTTTGAGTTTATCTTTGTGTGTGGTGTTAGGAAGTGTCCTAATTTCATTCTTTTGCATGTAGATGTCCAGTTTTCCCAGCATCATTTATTGAAGAGACTGTCTTTGCCCCATTGTATATTCTTGCCTCCTTTATCAAAAATAAGGTACCCATAAGTCCATGGGTTTATTTCTGGGCTTTCTATTTTGTTCCCTTGGTCTGTGTTTCTGTTTTTGTGCCAGTACCATACTGTCTAGATGACTGTAGCTTTGTAGTATAGTCTTAAGTAAGGAAGGTTGATTCCTCCAGTTTCATTCTTTCTCAGTCTTGCTTTGGCTATTCAGGGTGTTTTGTGTCTCCATATGAATTGTGAAATTTTTTGTTTTAGTTCTGTGAAAAATGCCATTGGTAATTTGGTAGGAATTATATTGAATCTGTAGATTGCGTTTGGTAGTATAGTCATTTTCACAATATTGATTCTTCCTACACAGACAGTGCTGTTTTTTCACAGAGCTCCTGTGGCCGCAGACTGCAAACATTCCTGATCTTCTCTTCCTCATGGCACACAAAAAAAGAATCTTTGATTCCAAAGCTTCTTATCACCTGTCAGTGGGACTATAAGATCAAGACTAAATCAAAGATGTTAGAGTAGAAATTGTTGTTTTTATATTTGCTATGTTGTAGGAGAAGAGAGTAAAAGGCTGTTTTAAAAATTAGAAATGTAAGGTTCCTTATTAGCCTGGATGACAGAGTTTATAAATGTCAGAGTCAAAATTCATCCTTTTCTCTAACATAATATGATGCTATTAGCAAACTGCAGTAATAGTAACTGCCATTGTCTAAGTACCTGTTATGTGCAAGGCAACTTTATAAACATTATCTCATTGTATTCTTACCATAAAAGATAGGCATAGGTATCCCTATTTCAGGAATCAGAAAATAAAAGAACTTGCCCAGGTAGAAAAGAACAGAGCCAGAATTCAAACTGTTATGAATGATTCTAGAACCTTTGCTTAAAGCAACTGAACCAGAACAGTCTTTTCTTTTCTTTTTTTTTCCTTTCAATTGAAGTATCCCTGTTGGCTTAGTGGTAAAATCTCTGACTGCCAATGCAGGAGACACAAGTTTGATCCCTGGGTCAGGAAGAACCCCTGGAGAAGGAAATGGCAACTCACTCTGGTATTCTTGCCTGGAAAATCCCATGGACAGGGGAGCCTGGTGGACTACAGTCCAGGGGGTTGCAAAGAGTCAGATACAACTTAGTGACTAAACAAAAACAATAGTTGATTTACAGTGCTGCGTTCTTTTCTGCTGTACAGCAGTGATTAAGATATATATATATTATATATATATTCTTTTTCATATTCTTTTCCATTATGGTTTATCATAGGATATTGAATATAATTATCTGTGCTATACAGTAGGACCGTTGTTAATCCGTTCTATACGTCATAGAACGGATCATCTACTAATTCCAAACTCCCAGTCCTTCCCTCCCTGCCTCCCCCTTGGCAACCACAAGTCTGTTCCATCAGAGCAGTCCTAATGCAACATTTACATGATAATTCTTAAAGCCAAACATTTAGAACTGACCTTGACTTCTCCCCTTAGTCTATTCCCCTCCCATCTTCCTTGTCTCAGGCATTCGTGCCTCCATTGGAGCAGCTCTCAAATCAAGAGACTAGGTCATCCTTTGTTTTCCTCACCCCACTTATACCTAGCTCTTCTACAGAGCGCACCTCTCCTCTTTCCAGCCACCCTCCTTGTCTACATTTTTACTTTGTCTGCACTTGTCCTCACTTCTCACACCCAGAAGCCACCCTCTCTCCCAGCCACCTCTCAGCATATGCCTGGCTCCACCCCTCACTCCCATTCCATTCTCCATGCTCACATAGAAGCCCAAGAGACCTTTACATGGCACTCATGGAATCATATCACTCTCATCCAATGTCATCCACTAAATCTCAGATAAAAGTAAACTCTATACAGTGCCCATGAAGTCCTGCATGCTGTTTCCAGAGCTGCCTCCCCCATCTCCATTCTCCATGGGTTCTTAGGAGCTCCCTTCTCTTATTCCCAAGACTCTTTTATTTTTTCTTTCCTAGCTCCTGCCCTCAGGGACTTTTCAAGTTCTGTTCTCTCTGCCTCAGAAGTGATTCTCCAACCCCATCACATGAACAAACACACATTTTTACCCAGCTATTTTGTACATATCCTTTAATGTCACTACCTCAGAGAAAACTTCTCTGACAATCTCTCTAAATTAGGTCTCCCTGTTTCACTTACCCAGGGAACTCTTACTTTCCTTTCACAGTAATTATCACTATTAAAATGCTAATTTGTTGGTGAGCTAATCCGCTCTCTCCTTCACTAAACTCTAAGGGCGGCAGGGAAAGGGAGATAATGTATATATTTTAACCACTGTATGTACCGTATATGCCTGAGGCATAGAAAGTTCAGTTCAGTTCAGTCGCTCAGTCGTGTCCGACTCTTTGTGACCCCATGAACCGCAGCACGCTAGGCCTCCCTGTCCATCACCAACTCCCGGAGTTTACTCAAACTCATGTCCACTGAGTCAGTGATGCCATCCAACCATCTCATCCTCTGTCGTCCCCTTCTCCTCCCGCCTTCAATCTTTCCCAGCATCAGGGTGTTTTGAAAGAAGTCAGCTCTTCGCATCAGGTGGGCAAAGTATTGGAGTTTCAGCTTCAGCATCGGAGGCACAGAAAAGTGCACAGTACATATTTGTTGATGGGATGAAAGGCAGACAGCTTAAAACTGGTATGTCCACTTAGTTCTCTAAGTTGACAGTAAATATTTACTCTGCTCTGAAGAACTCCAAAAGTAGTAGTAAAAGATGCAATAAAGCCTTAAGCAACCAATTTGCGGTGCTACTCTGTTCATCTTATTTCTTCTTTCCTCCCCTTCTCTTCTTTTCTCTCTCCTCTCCCCTCACCACCCTCTTCCCTTCCTTTCCCTTCCCTTCAAGAAGTATTTCCTCCAGTTATCAGTAAAAGCATCAGGGAGCCTGAGTCCCACAGAGCTACGTGGAAGGGCTTTCTGTGAATCACTGGCCTGTAGCCACAGTTAATTTTCTTGCCCAGAGTTTCATTAGCCATTTTCAGTGATTCCAGAATGCCACCACTGCAGAGTCTAACAGTAAACATTAGTCTGGAGATCCAGACTGTTAGGGAATTTACCAGACTCCCCCAAAGAAGGTGCACTGGTGTACAAGAAACAAATTATTTCTCTCCAGGTCTTTGATGATTAGGAAATACTGGGATCAGAGCACAAAGTGGCCTTTATCACCGTGTGCCCAGCTCTTCTCTATTTTAGAAAACCCTTGTTTTCACCAAGCAGCAAATATGCGACTTCATGACTAAAGTCCCTAATATATGGATTTTGAAAGCTGCCCTGCTGTGGTATGGTGGTTGGTTGAAAGCTTGGTATTTTGTAGCTCATTTGAGGACCTGCAGCTTCTCTTTAGTTACAACTGTTGTTCCTAAGTTGGGAGTGTAAGTCAGTTATATTATCCAGACTCATTGTCCAAACCCTGTCATTCCCAGACCATTCATAGAGGCCTCATCCTTGTAAGCACTGGTACGAGGAAAATTCTCTTCGAAATGAGGGCATGGTTTCAGATAAGCATAAGCATCGTATGTTTGAACCAGCAGAGTATTGAGACCTGACTCACTGGAGACTTTCATTCTGGCTTAAGTTTGTGCCTCTCAAGAGGTGTGAAAAAAAAAAAAAAAAAGCCTACTAAGCCACACACACATTCTCTCGGAGAGTGGGAAGGAGTGATTATCATTAATTCACAAGAACTCGAGTAATATTTCAGCTGCACCCATGTAAAGTCCCCCCAGTCCTTTGCCTTATATGATTTGGTTCATTGCTGTTGGTTGCCTACTTCTTAGGACCCTCTGAGGTTCTACTGCAGACAGATTATTTGAGATGTCTCACCCTGTGGACACGTGCAGTGGGTGACCCTAGGACCTCCTCCTCCTCAGAGGTGATTTCCATAACTTGAACACATCTTTTGAGCTCCTTAAAAGACAGGTTTGTGCTGAGTGGTACATTCACCTGTGGAATCGGCTTCACTTAAGCCTTATTATCCAAACAGAATTATAGTAAAGGCTTGGCAGACTTTCCAGCAGAATTCTCACACTTGGGAAAGCATATGGTGGTGGCGGCGGGGGTGGGGGTGGTCTAAGATAGGTTTGAGGCTGGTCAATCAAGTTGAAGATATCATTTGGCAGGAATATTAAATATGCCACCTGTGAAAATGAAAATTCATCTAATTTTTATAATTTTGTGTCATTGAAAGCCTCCATGTATGGTTTTTTTAGTACTTTGTCCAAGATATAGATTCATTGCTACTGCTAAGTCGCTTCAGTCATGTCCAACTCTGTGCAACCCCATAGACGGCAGCCCACCAGGCTTCGCCGTCCCTGGGATTCTCCAGGCAAGAACACTGGAGTGGGTTGCCATTTCCTTCTCCAATGCATGAAAGTGAAAAGTGAAAGTGAAGCCACTCAGTCATGTCCGACCCTCAGCGACCCCATGGACTGCAGCTTTCCAGGCTGCTCTGTCCATGGGATTTTCCAGGCAAGAGTACTGGAGTGGGGTGCCATTGCCTTCTCCAATAGATTCATTAGTTATAGATTATAAAACTCAATTCATAAGTAGTGTAGTGTGGATAATCTGAAATTGCAGAGAGAGTTAATATTGAAATCATTTACAACACTTAAAGCTAAGCAAGTGGAACAACACATGAAAATCTAACTGGGGATACACTACACAGCTGTCTAGCTCCCTCATCCTGTCCTCCTTCCTCTTTCTGTTAGAACATTCTCTTGATGACATCACTGTATCTTAATAGATGCAAACACTAAACATTTTGGAGGCATGTTAATCATCATTTAATTTTTTTTGATTTAAGAGTCTTTTGTGTAGGTTTTTCTGGTCAAGTAAAAAAAGTAATTTTCTCAACATCTACCAGGAAATTAATTCGTCAGCATAGATACTAATGACATCAGCATGTCCTGGATTTAACCCAAGAAATTGTAGAGGAGAAGAGAACTAACAATTCATGTGGTTAGTTTCTGCCAAAAGTTGTACAAGGTGCTTTGTACATTTTATTAACTCTGTTATAGCAACTCTGTGACATGTACACTATTATCCTTATTTTTCATAAATGAAGTAATGTCTCGAAGAGATTACAGTAATTGCTCCAAATAACACAGATAATATCATATGGATCAGACGTTAAAAAGTCTGCCTGTGGTGCAGGATACTTGGGTTCAATCCCTGGGTTAAGAAGATCCCTTGAAGGAGGGCATGACAACCCACTCCAGTATTCTCGACTGGAAAATCCCATGGACAGAGGAGCCTGGCAGGCTGTGGTTCATGGGGTCGCAAAGAGTCAACATGACCAAGCGAACACGCCCATCCATCCCAAATCTAGGATCACCCTCTTAAGTCTGATAGTGCACCCACAGAGGATTGAGGTTAATTATAGCCAATCTGTGAAACAATAAATGGTTTAAGAATGGACGCAAGTTCTGAAAGCAGCAGAAAAGCTACTGGAACATGTCTTTGTCTTATTCTACACTTAAAATTCTGAAATTGAAATGTAAGACTCAGTGAATATTCTTCCAAAAATAAAAGTTTCACAGGGAATACTTTAAAGATGAAATCTTACCATTTAAATTATAAATTGTTTTAGGCCCAAATTCATAATTGAACCCCCTCCACTAAAAATCCCAGAACATCAAATATTTAACAGTAGGTACCTAAAAGAGTTCTGAATATGAAAGAAGAAAGTGAGACACTGAATTAATTATCTACTGGTGTTTAATCATTCAGGCATTTTTATTGATTTGAATTCAGGTAAAATTACTTGGACTAAAGGAGTGAGACATGGTATTTCAGAAATGCTCCTACTTTTTTCATTGAAACAGTGTTTTCTTTCTTTTGTTTTTTTTATTGGAATATAGTTTATTTACAATTTTGTGTTAGTTTCAGGTGTACAAAAAAGTGAATCAGTTATACATATCCACTTTTTAAATAGTCTTTTCCCTTATAGGTCATTACAGAGTATTGGAAAGAATTCCCTGTGCTATGCAGCAGGTTCTTATTAGTTATCTAGTTCATATACAATAGTGTGTTTATGTCAGTCTCAATCTTCCAATTTATCCTTCCCCCGACTCTTCCCCTGGGAACCATAGATTTGTTTTCTACATCAGTGACTCTGTTTCTGTTTTGTAAGTAAGTTCATTTGTCCCATTTTTTTTTTTTTACAGTCCACTCCTACATCTTTTTTCTTTACTGTCTTAATATCTTGAATATATTGACAGACATCATCAGAGATTCCTGGGTGCTACATCGGCAGCCCAGATTTCTGTAGGGAAACAGAAGTGTTAGGCTCTAGCTTGTCTCCCAAGTGAGAGGAGGAATAGACAGTCCAGGAAAAGGCCACAAGTGTCCTCCCAAAGCAGGGTCTGTGTTCACTTTTCAATATAACAAAGATACCGTGAATGATGTGGCGCCATCGTCAAAGTTGGAGTTCCATGATGAAAGGTTTAAAATGGAGCAGTCTGTTAGCTCTTGCCTTTGGCAAAAACCCTCGCCTTCCCTGATTTTATAGATGTGTCCAGAAACTACTTGGGCTTGATTAAATCCTTAATTTCCCACAAAAAGAGTGAGCTCCACTTCCTGCTGTTTGTATTGGTTTAGGGAAGTTTTCTACTCTCATATTTCAAAATCTTTCAGGAGTTGTTTCAATTTCTGTTAATAAGAGTATGTCTTATAGTAGTGTGAAGTGCTATTTATCACTTTCAAATGCCCTCCTTTGTCAAGAAATGCATGCCTACAGAAGATACTGTGTAACCCAAAAGGTCAAAAGATAATGTTCAAAACATGCTTCTGAAGGCATGTAAGGCTCCCAGGAGACACTGTTCTTTAAAGTTGACAACCCCACAGTAATTGAATCTCAGCATCATGTGTTTGAATACCTATCTAATGCTAGAATTTCTTCAGGACTTTTCTTGCCAACCTCTACTTGAACACCTCTGATAACCAATATCTTCCTGCCCATCAAGCCTATATCCCCAAACAAGAGCCCTGCCCCCTCGCTGCATGATGGAGTCACTTGGAGAGTATTTAAAATGCCCAAGCCTGTACCAGAGAGCTGTTGTGGCAAACAAAACAAGATGAAATACGTGAAATCACCTTGTAAACTATAACTTACAGTAAAAACATAAGGCACATCATCATACATCCTGTTAAAAAATAATTTATAAATATCCACCCATCATTCCAACCTGTCTAAACTTTTTTAGATCCTGATTCTGACGTCCTACTTATTTTGTATCCCTTCCAACCATATGTCACATTTTCTATTTAAAATTTCATTTGCTTTATGACTAATAAATGACTATTATTGAGGACCTACAGGATTCAAGACGCTGGACAGTGAGACTCGTATTTCCATCCAGTGGTCATGTTGACCCAAGCTGGGGACCCTCTTAATGCCTCTGCCTTGTTGATGCCCTGATCAGGCTTTCTTTGCTTCTTCATTGACATGGCATTGGTTATTTTAATACACAGTAATCAAATTATTTTTCATTTTTAAAATCTAACCATTTCTTTAGACCTGTATATTTACCCCATGTTGGGTTTGTTTTTTTTTTTAATATTGCATTTCCTTCCTGTCACGCTCAAGGTCAGTCAAGAAATACAGATGCTTTAAATATTTCTGGGCTTCCTTTTGGCTCAGCTGGTAGAGAATCCACCTGTAATGAGGGAGACCTGGGTTTGATCACTGAGTTGGGAAGATCTCCTGGAGAAGGGAAAGGCTACCCACTCCAGTATTCTGGCCTGGAGAATTCCATGGACTGTATAGTCCATTATTTTTGGCACCTTACAAGTAAATTGGCTTTTAGGATGTCTGCATAGCTTGTATTCATTTGTCTGTTTCAGTTCTGTTCCTAGAGAACTAGAATGCTTTTTTTCAAATGTAACCATAAAACCAAACCTAGCACAGGATGTCAAGGAGACCCCGAGTCTTGTCATTAAGCCATTAACTCTTCCTGACTGACAGTTCCCTCCTAGTCTTGGGAGATTAAGAACCCTTAGTAGTAAGAATTCTTTATCTGTCTTGCAGGCACTTACTCCTACTTAAGTAGTTTCCCTACCTCAGCACAGCCTACTGAAGGCTCATCCCATTTTCTGTGGGGATCACTTATCCAACTCAGAAAAACCTGACACTGACTATTTTTAGATGGAGGCGGAATCAGGCTTTCTGGAAAATGGTGATATGAAATATGATGATTGTGCAGCAGCCATGTATATATGCCAAATCATTTAAATAACCAGGCCAAAGGATTTTTCACTTTGTGACTGATGTTTCTATTTTCCCATTGGTATCAGTCACTTAAATGCCAGCTTCGCCTGGCTGTTTATGCTTTTTACAGCAAGTAAGACATAAACCTTTTGAGTTTCCTGAAAGCTTGCTCCTGATAGACAGAATTATGCCCTTAAAAAAAAAAAAAAAAAAAAGTCCTCACATTGATTCTGACAATGGAAATGCAAGCTTCCAGAGCTTGTGCAGGAAAGGGGTACAACCTTGTTTACAAGAAGTGCCCAGGTCACTGGGCCTAAGCTAAAAAACCTCTGTAAAGAATTGTGTGACCTGATTTTTCTCACCCTCTCTTTTAAAAGTATAAAAACTCTTTATCATTTTTCTCTGTAGGATAAAATTAGAGCCCTAGGAAGTTTTTTAAAATAGTTAATTTGGCTGCACTGGGTGTCTTAGTTACAGCATGTGGGATCCAGTTCCCTAACCAGGGATCAAACCTGGGCCATCTGCATTGGGAGCATGGAATCTTAGCCACTGGACCATCAGGGAAGTACTGAGCCCTAGAAATTTAAATTGGAAGATTTTGTTAGTATTCTTTAAAAAAAAAGGCTAAATATCTATAAAAACTAAGTCAGACTATCAATTTTAATACTGAAACCCACCATGTAAATTCTAACATGATTATTTCATATGTTATTACTCACTTAGCCAGGAGCCTTAACTCTCTCACTTATTTAACTAACGTGTTCTAGTTTCCCTTGAACTAAATACATAATAATACATCACTCTATAAAAGACCAAGAAAAGCCAAGACAGTCTTAAAGAAAAATAACCAGAGAACTTATACTGCAAGGTACCAAGGTCTATTAACAAGCTGAAGTAATTAAGACAGCATCATCCTGCCATAAGGACAGATAGATTGATCAATGAAACAGAGCAGAAACAGCACTGTAGGTATGTAGTCGTCTAATTTATGACACAAGTGACTTTGTAACACACTGAGGAAAAGCAATCTTTTCAGAAAAATGATGATGGGTAAGCTATATCCAGGTGGAGAAAATATATGGTGGCTCTCCTTATCCCACACCATACACAGAAATCAGTTCCAGATAGATTGCTGATCTAAATGTGAAAATTAAATAGTAAATCTGGTTAAAAAAAAAAAAATCTAGGAGAACATCATCATGACTTTACAACAAGCAAAGATTTCTTAAAGAGAACACAAAGTACTAACCATAAGGAAAAATAGAAGAACTTCTCTTCATAAAAAGACTCCATTAAGAATCTAAAATGGTAAGTTATAGAGAGGGAAGATATATTTGCACAACAAATATCAAAAAAAAGACTCCTATCAGATTATGTTTGTTTGTTTGTTTGTTTAATTCCCACAAACCAATAAGCCAGACAACCTAATAGAAAGTTGGAAACAGAGAGATTTGTGCAATTTGTAAAAGAGGGCTTCCTAGGTGGCGCTAGTGGTAAAGAATCCACCAGCCAATGCAGGAGCCATTAAGAGCTGTGGGTTCGATCCCTGGGTTGGGAAGATCCCCTGGAGGAGAGCATGGCAACCCACTCCAGTATTCTTGCCTGGAGAATCCCGTGGACAGAGGAGCCTGGCAGGGTCCATGGTGTCGCAAAGCATCGGACACAGCTGAGCGACTAGCACATATACACACTCACCTATGCTGCTAGATGTCAAGACGGTGGTCACCTGTGGGCCAGGGAGGTGATTTAAAGGAACGTGTGATTCAGGGATTCTTTGATGCTGGTATTGTTCTATTTCTAGGTCTGGTTACACAGATCTGTTCAGTTTCTGAAAATCTATCAGGCTTCAAACTTAAGATTTATGCATTTCTCCGTATGTTTGTCATGTGTGCTGTGTGTTCAGACCCTCAGTTGTGTCCAACTCTTTGCAACCCCATGGCCTCTAGTCCACCCGGCTTCTCTTTCCATGAAATCTCCAAGGCAAGAATACTGGCTCAGGTTGCCATTTTCTCCTCTAGGGAATCTTCTCAACCCAGGGATCAAACCCGCTTCTCTTGCATCTCCTGCATTGGCAGGCAAATTTTTTACTACAGTGCCACCTGGGAAGCCCTATGTTTATTATACTTCAGTAAAAAATTTAAAAGCAGTATAGGCCAATCATCAAGGTACAAAAGAAAAATGAGTCCCATAAAATGGAAGGGGCAGTGTCAAGATATTCCAAAGTTAATAAAATTACTAGGGAGAGGCTGCTGCAGAGAATGAAAGTAATCATCAACCATGCTTTAGCCAAACTCAAGTTAACATGGGTATATTATTGAATTCCACTTGCATTGTTTGGACTCTTCTTTCAGTATAATAACTGCATTCAAGATGGTCCCTTTAGCTTCCCCAGAAAAACTTAGGATTTCAGATAAAGCTCATTTGAATACAGAAGGTATACTTTTTGTTGTATGGGTGTATTTTCTGAATTGTGAATTTCAATTGACAAAACTAAACCAGCAATTTTTTAAGTTAAGAAATATTTATTAGAGTTTTGTTCATCTGAAAAGGGTTGAAATTATTAGTAGCATTATTTGAAGGGGATATCACTGATAAAAATACTTTTAACTAATGGGTAATTTGAAAAGCCCCCCAAAGGTACTTTTTATCTGAAGGAATGTACAGCCAACAAAACTACTGTTACTAAGCACAGTCTTTCTGTCACCCCTGGGAGGTTCTAATCAAGCCTGGAGCTCTGATTGAAATGCTGGGCTCAAAGTGGGAAAACTGATTAACAAAATAAAAAATCCAAACTGTTTCCCATGCAAACAGTCATCAGCGTATCTTATGTAATTATGTAGCCCATAAATCAACACAGCATGCAAGGGCTTCACTCAGGGTGTAAATATCTTAATGACTGAGACGTCTTTAACCATGAATAATTTATATCTACATGATCCATTTTTCTCAGCCATGCTTCACTTCAGCAGAATAAACTAATCTTCTGTCAGGGGATGGGCTCTTGATTATTTCTTCCTGATTTTTCTTCTGTTAGTTTTTCTCATTTTGACACAGTCCACTTTTTTCTCTTGCACTTTCTTTAATAAGGGTGCCCGATTCATCTACCCTGTCTGCACGCTTTTATTCTTCCTATGCGTCTTATTAGACATCTTGGAATAAAGCCAGGGCTTTTGGACTCCGTCTTTTCATCAGACCCTCTGTGGATGGAATAGGATGGCAGCTAGGAAACGAGGCTTAATACCACAGGCAGTATGAGTTTCCTGACGTTGCTGTGTGGAAACATGTATTATGGAAAGCAATTGCTAGAAAAGGCTAATGATCAATTAAACGTGAGCATTTGTAGATCCTCTTCTGTGATGCGGAGAGTAACTGCCACATGGGTAATTCTGGAAAGCAGTACTCAGTTAAAATAGTTTTGTTTTCCTAGAGTCCATTAAGATAAAGGCAGCTGAGAAGCATTCAGCTTCTCAACTAAGAAGCTCATCTTGAGCATTCCAGCTCACCATGCGCAGTCTCCTCAGACCCCCATAGGTCTCATATCATCGCCATTCCTTTGACTTGTACCGTCAATGTGTTTGTGTGTGTGTATGTGTGACTCAGTCATGTCCAACTCTTTTCAACCCTGTGGACTCTTGCCCACCAGGTTCTTCTCTTCATGGGATTCTCCAGGCAAGAATACTGGAGTGGCTTGCCAATTCCTTCTCCAGGGTATCTTCCCAACACAGGGATGAACCCAGGTCTCCCACACAGCAGGCAGATTTTTTATTATCTGAGCCACCAGGGAAGCCCTGTACCATAGATACTTGGTAATAATTGCCTTTCTCTGGACAGTCCTATGGGCAGGAAGCTTCAGTCACCTTCTGTGAGTGGTGTCATACCTGATACACTTTTTGACATACTTGAGTAAATCTTCCTAGAAAGCTGGACACCATATCCTGTTAGATAACCCAGTATTTTATAAGCATTTTGACTCTTACTGTATTAAAGTTTTCATAGGGTTTGGGAGGATTGCAAACATTATGTGTCCTGTAGTTTAAGAAAAAGTAGAAACTTCATGAGGTTCATCAGAATAAATTTCCATAGTGGAATCCAAAAGTTCTAGCCCACCCCTCTGTCTTATTGGCATGGACCCCAAGGGGTTATGTGAAGGAAGGAATAATATATTTTCATATTTGAGTCCCCAGTGCCTTCTGAGGTTCCTGGAATATATAAGTATACTCAATAAATGTATTTTAAAATTCATGTTGTTGCAGGAATGATGATGTAACCTGCAGACTTAGAAAGCCCAGTTGTGTGGGAATATGAAGTGGGTGATCTTCTATCTTGGCAAGAGTGTAGTTAGGTTTCCCCAGCCTCCTGAGACTACATGAATCCTTCCTCTGACTCATCCCATGGCCAGAGCATTTGGATCTGGTTTAAGTCATGTATATGCAAGCCAGCATACTAGAGTCTCCTCACAGAGGACCATTTGAATTATCTAGTATCCGGCTTTTGCTGGAAACCTGAAGTAAGATAAAAGACTGCTATTTAGGTAGGTCCCTAGAGAGACAGCTAATCTGTCTGCCCTGGGGTCTGTCTTTTGATCAAGTGGACCATCACATTATCATGTCTCATTATAGAGACAGCATCACTGATTTGCTTTTTAATCATGTGCCTCAAGAAACAGCCATTATGAAAATACATTGAGGACATCACCCCATTATATCAGCACCATCTGTTAATATATATGGGCTTCCCTGGTGGCTCTGTGGCAAAGAATCTGCCTGCAAAGCAGGAGACCCAGGTTCAATCCTTGGGTGGGGAGGATCCCCTGGAGAAGGGAATGGCTACCCACTTCAGTATTCTTGCCTGGAGAATTCCATCTACACAGGAGACTGGCAAGCTACAGTCCATGGGGTCTCAAAGAATCAGAAATGACTGAGCAACTAACACTTACAAAACTCCACGGAAAAGATATCTTTTAGAGCTCCCTGCTACAATAATCTTTATTTCCACTGTTGGGACTAGAAGACTTCCTCTTTACCAGCAGTGCAGGATTGACCATGGTTTCCAGGAAGTTTAATCATATTTTTTAATTGTAACAAAATTCATATAATGTCTAATTAACCACTTTAAAGTCTAAAATTCAGTAGCGTTTAGTACATTCACAGTGTCATGCTACTATCAGCTCTGCTTGGTTCTAAAATGGTTCTCTGCCTGGTTCTAAACAGTCACTCTCTAGTCCCGTCTGCCCCCAATCCCTGGCAGCTACCAATCTACTTTCTATCTCTGTGGATTTCCCTGTAATTTAAAGTCATTTTTGTAATTCAGTCAAAGCATCTCTATTAACCCTTGTGGGCAAGGTGTTCATACGTCTTTTTACTCTTCCTGATTGCTCCTTTATATTACATTTGTTTCTTTGTTTAAAGCAAGCAGCCTCCAGACTTTTGTGGAAAGAAGTTGAGTGGAGATATGTACAAATAAGGATACCCTCCTTTGAACCTCCTGAACCATTCATCCCTGAGTGACACCAGTCTTTTAAGAGCTCATAATCCTAGGGGCAGCTCATTTACTTGGCCATTTCTAGCTGCTGTATTGTTCAATTGCTCAGTCATGTCCAACTCTCTGCAACCCCATGGACTGCAGCACTCCAGGCTCCCCTGTACATCACCAACTCCCAGAGTTCGCTATACTACGTACTCATAGATGGGAAATGACCAATAAGTTCAAGTTCCATCTGGAAGAAGGTGGGTTACCTTTCTTCCAGTAGGCTGTTCTCTAATTCTTTTGCTATTGGATAAATTCAAACCCTTCTCAGTCCAATATTATGAGGCATTGAATACAGATCATTATGCAGGTTAGAATTTAGACAAAGGAAAAATATCCCTCCTCATTAACATCATCCAGGTATGCATAGGCACTCTGTTACAAGAACAGCCATTCAAAGGATTTAATCATGGGGTTAACATGATTTCAACCACACTAAGAACTCTCAAGCACAAGAATGTGACTTAAATTGTCTGCATCATGACTATTGCTAGCATTGCATCTTGAATAAAATAATAGGCCTCCATTCTTTCACTCATTCCATCAACAGATCACAGTGAGCACCTACTGTGTACATAGATGCTATATAGATACTGTAGAGAGTCACAGTCATAAGCAAGACATACACAACCCCTACAGCATGGAGCTTACAATATTCATCAAAGAGCAAAGAGGTAATTGAATGACTAATTGTTGAGTCACATTTATTAGATGTGCAGTGAAGGAAAAGCATAGGGATGCTATTAAAGCATATAGCAGGCAGGTTGACGTGGTTTGCAGGGCAGGGCAGGCTTCCTACAGAAGTGACATTTGAGCAGAGCAATGGTAAAGAAGCAGGTGATGCAGGGACCAGGAGTTGGAGAATTCCAGATGGAACAGTATATATAAGGGACCAGAGGCAGGAAAATATACAGTGTTTTTGAAGAATTGAAAGAGGAGTAGGAAGCTGGAGCAGAGAGAACAAGAACAGCATGGTGGTAAAGAAAACAGGTGAGGTAAGCAGAAGCCAGGTCCTGTAGGTCCTTGAAGACTATGGTAATATATTTTACCCTGTTATAAAAACAGCTGTTGAAGGGTTTTAAAGCATAGGCTAGCGTGATGAGATCTACACTTTTTTAAAAAATGGATCTGGATTGGGGACGGTGGGAGCCATGGGAGGGTTGGGATATATCAGACAATGGTTCAGTTCAGTTCAGTTCAGCCCCTCAGTCGTGTCCGACTCTTTGCAACCCCATGAATCACAGCACGCCAGGCCTCTCTGTCCATCACCAACTCCCGGAGTTCACTCAGACTCGCGTCCATCAAGTCAGTGATGCCATCCAGCCATCTCATCCTCGGTCGTCCCCTTCTCCTCCTGCCCCCAATCCCTCCCAGCATCAGAGTCTTTTCCAATGAGTCAACTCTTCACATGAGGTGGCCAAAGTACTGGAGTTTCAGCTTTAGCATCAGTCCTTCTAAAGAAATCCCCAGACTGATCTCCTTCAGAATGGGCGGATTGGATCTCCTTGCAGACAGTGGTACTTGGATGGAAATGGTGATTGTGGAGATGGAAAGAAAGAATGAAATTGAGATCTGTTGAGGAATTAGAATCAAGAGGGATCTGTGAGAGTGAGGAGAAGATGGAGTTGGGGACGACTCCTGAATTTCTGGTTTCCATAATGGAATAAAATATGAGCCATTCACTAGGAGGAGATCTGGAGAAGAACCAGTGGAGTGGGGTGGACTTGCCAGTCATTTTGGGTATGTTATGTCTGATGGACTTACGAGACATTCAGGAATTGTTCAAGGTATCAGTGAAGGATGTGTACTAGTGAATGAAAGTTGTTCAATCGTGTCCGACTCTTTGCAACCCCGTAGACTATACAGTCCATGGATTTCTCCAGGCCAGAATACTGGAGTGGGTAGCCTTTCCCTTTTCCAAGGGATCTTCCCAACCCAAGGATCAAACCCAGGTCTCCCACATTTCAGGCGGATTCTTTACCAACTGAGCCACAAAGGAAGCCCGAATGTGTGCTGGACACATGAATTTGAGAGTGATCTGGTGAAATAAAATTCTGGGCTGCTAAAGAGGGAGACCAGAGGGCTGAGCTCATATTCCTTAAACTGTTATCAACAATCTATGATCATCTTTACCAGAGATAAATACCTTCTTTCCCTCATCATTTTTTTTTTCCTGCATAAGTTAAGAACTCAGTATAACACAGTTTTGATAGAAAGTTAAAAGTTGTGCCCTAAGAAGTCCTTTATACTATGCGATGAGTGACAATCCCTCGAACTCGGTCTTTAAAGGATGTTATCATTGTCATCAAAATATTTAAGGGTCTGAGATTTTGCATCCCATCTTGATAAACGATAATTATCTGGAATCACTTTCATATCTTGTAGCTCCCCTCTTCTACCCATTAGTCGGATGTGCTGTGCTAAATCTCTTCTGTCGTGTCCGACTCTTAGTGACCCTATGGACAGTAGACTGCCAGGCTCCTCTGCCCATGGGATTCTCCAGGCAAGAATACTGGAGTGAGTTGCCCTACCCTCCTCCAGGGGATCTTCCTGAAGCAGGATCGGACCCATGTCACCTGCATCTCCTGCATCAGCAGACAGGCTCATTACCACTAGCACTACCTGGGAAGTCTCATTAGTAGGATACTGGAATTTAAATTCAGCTATTGCATATTTTCACAAAGTTTATTAAGTTTCTCTAATTTTTGATTCCCAGTAGGCTATTCCTTACCTAACATTGCTATTTCTCTGAAGAGACATAGATTATCAGGATTAGGGAGCTTTTACTGAAGTCCCCTAATTTTACAGAAGAAAATGAGGTACAGGGGAGATGATGGCTTGGGCCACATGGTAAGTTGGTGGCATAACTAGGACTGCACCTCCAGGCGTCCAGACCTGAGCCCAGCTTAGAATCACGCTGCTTCTTCCTTTAACCATGAGTTTATGGTTCTCTTTTCAGAGTTCTGAAGTGTTCCATTTTAAATTAAAAAAAATAATAATTCCTTGCACATTAGGCTGCCCTAAATGGAAATATTCATTTATTGTTCCTTCAAAGCCTTAATGGGGCAAATACTACTTAAAGAGAGACTGTTATTTCTATTAATAGTTCCCATTCCAGAGGTGCACCAGAACAGCTGTGAGTACAGTCTCTCTCCCCCTCTAAATTAATGATGGCAGAGATTATGATACCCTTTTTTATGTTTCTTGATGTTCCCATTCCTATCATTTCTTCCTATGAGAAAAAAATTAATATTAATTCTTCACTGTAACTGAAACATTCAGTTCAGTTCTGTTCAGTCACTCAGTCGTGTCCGACTCTTTGCAACCCCATGAATCACAGCACGCCAGGCCTCCCTGTCCATCACCAACTCCCGGAGTTCACTCAGACTCACATCCTTTAAGTCAGTGATGCCATCCAGCCATCTCATCCTCTGTCGTCCCCTTCTCCTCCTGCCCCCAATCCCTCCCAGCATCAGAGTCTTTTCCAATGAGTCAACTCTTCGCATGAGGTGGCCAAAGTACTGGAGTTTCAGCTTCAGCATTAGAACCTTACAAAAATATAATTTTTAACGCCTTGACAAATATATAGGCCAGGAAAAAAGAACAGCACTGTAAGAGTTTATATTTAAATAACTTTTACCTCTGCTGATAGATAACTTCTTTACAAACTGATCTTTAATCCTGATGTAATACTTTTAAGAAACATAAAAACCTAAGGTATGTACTGGGTCATGGTTGATTATGGCTTTATAAAATTTATGTCTGCAAATAGCTATTAATAGTAGCTTCTTAGAATAAAAATTCAAGAAAGGTATTTTTGGGGAGATAGACTCAAGTGAAAAGGCCTGTCAAAATAAAGATTCAGCTGGCAACAAAAATTCACACTTACCCTATCAGCTTAAATGTGATAGTTTATTTCTCGGGAGAGTAAACAGTCTCTGGAGATATGATTTCAGGAATCTAAGGTCCTCTCTCTGGTGGCACCATGCCCATGTCTGATGGTGGAAGATGGTCACCAGTTCTGGGCCCACAATGCAACGTCAAGAAGGGGAAAATGAGACAGAGGAGGGCACCACCATTCTTTTTAAGAATGTATCATGTCTCACTTCTGCTCACTTCCTGTTGGCTGGAACTTTGTCACATGGCTGCACCTCACCAGGAAGGAGGCTGGGAAGTGTTGTCCTTAGCTGGGCAGCCATCCAGTCAGCTAAAACTTAGAAAGCTTATTACTAAGAAAGAAGGAAAAATGGGATACCAAGAAACAGTTCTCAGTTTCTGTCATTTGTTAGAGGTTAGGTTATAAGTAACAGAAAAGTGTATTACTTTCATCTGGGAAGCCCCATGAATTTATATTTAGACAGAAAAGCATGTGGAAGAATATAAGTGATTGTCTCCTTACAAACCTATCTGTTAAAATCCATCAAGTCTTTGGGATATCTGTCCTTCTAAAATTAGTCCTCCTGAAGATTAATCCTCCTCTGTAAGGATAATGTGAGAAAAGACTCCACTAGGCCAGAGCTCATGTGAGGTTCAGCCTGAACAGGAAGAGACATTGCAAGGGAGCAAACTCCAAGAAGAGAAGGACAGCAGTCCTGGGAGTGGAGCTACGGGCATCAGATTATGAGCCCGCGCTTTAGCAATAGCACTTTGACTATTAGAGCTGAGAAGCAGTAAGAACCACCTATATTCATGATGGGAGGATAACTCAAACAGGGGCGACAAGGACTGACCAGAATTCTTTACTAGGAGGTCCCAGTGAGGCAGGAGAGGTGCAAACCACTGTTTCAGATTGGCCTGGGGACTGCTCTCTATAAACTCCAAGGTGAGAGGAAGGCAGGACCCTGGGGAGCATATGACCAAGAGAGGCACTGGAGAGAAACGAGCTGGGAAACAAGGGAGAAGAGAAGCCGGATGCTGTCACTGGCCCGAGGTCAGGCTGTTAACACAGCAGGGTGAGCAGAACCAGAGAGCAGCCGCCGCCATAGAGTCAGACTCATGGGAGATTACAGCCAGCGCACCTCCGAATCACAGTCTTAGTGGACTAAGGCCCTTGGCTCCTCCCAGCTATTGTTAGTGAGACTCTCCCCTGGAATTGACAAGAAGAAATATAGGCCCAAATGGTCTCTTAACTGTTTCTAGGACTAGATATTTAAGAAACACAGTGCATACAAGAATCCTTAGGCCTGGAGTATGAATGTGGTTGGCATGACTGTTCTCATCTTTACCTTACTTAACAAATATCTTGCTTCATCTGGGACTGAAGATGACTCTGTCCCAGGAGTCTTTCAGCTTCCAGATTCAGCACATATTGTCTGAGCTTCACTATAGAAATACATTTTCTAGTTCACCATATCTGAGTGCTGGCTTGTTGGTATGAAGATATGCTTTCAGGAAGACAAAGTTGTATTAGTACCAAACACCAGAGTAGTAGAAAGTCATAAAAATACTATTGAAAATATACAGTCTTAAAAAATGAGATGATTCAAAGGCTTGGGGTCATAATATGCAATAATAATATTCTACGTGTACAGCACTTTGTAAAATGCTTTAACTATACATTGATTCCCATTGTAGTAAACGCTGGGGTAAAGATAACACTTTCCAGGTAAGCGAGCAGACTTAGTTTTCATAACTGGTCTATGTTACTATGACCAAAATATTGTGAAAAGAAGAAGTACAGGTATTATAAATCCACATCCAAGGCTCTTTCCCATATGATCTCTCCTCTTCTGAGCTCTAAATAGCATCATGCATTGTCTCATTTATCCATACATTCATTCAACAACTATATATGCACAAGTCTCTATGCCAGGCACTGAGGAGGCTGTGATGGACAGAACACAGGCTCTGTCCTTACAGCAAGCTTGTCCTTACAGCAAGCTTGTCCTTACAGCAAGCTTGTCCTTAGAGCAAACTTGCTGTCCGGCAGAGATCAGAGGAATGCCATCCACACTAGCCATTAAGAAAGAATGAGGTTTGTGCCACAAAGCAGGAAAATAGCAGGAGAAAAGGTTCTCACCAGATCATAAGTCAGGAGAGGCTTCCCAGAGGAATTGAAGTTTATACCCCCAAGGGTGAGGACCAGTTGAAGGAATAAAGAGCATCCCAAGCTAAAAATAAAGCATGCACCTGAGGGAGAGATGACCCTATATCAGATCCAGAGGAAGAAAAACCCAGAGGATTCACGAATTTAACTTGGTGTGTGCCTTCCTTCGTGTGTGTGTGCTTAGTCACTCAGTCGTGTCCGACTCTTTGCAGCTCTTGTGAACTATAGCCCGCCAAGCTCCTCTGTCCATGGAATTTTCCAGACAAGAATACTGGAGCAGTTTGCCATTTCCTATTCCAGGAGATCTTCCCACCCAGGGATCAAATCTGCATCTCTGTGTCTCCTGCATTGACAGGTGGACTCTTTGCCACTGCACCACTTGGGAAGCATATGCCTTCCTACTACTTGCCTACTTAGAGACATTGTCTATTCATCCTTCCTTCCCACCCATCCATCCATCCATCCATCCATCCATCTATCCATAGAAGGTGCTAAGATATTTATTGAGTTAATTAATTTTTAAAACCTTTCTTCAGAGGCCCAGTAATTGTCAGGCACTGTATCAAGCAATTTAGCATGCACACACATATCAATGTAGAGGGCATAAAGAACCAATAAGACATTATCCCAACTGATGTGAAGCTTAAATTTTAATTGAAGAGGTAAACCCATGCACATATTACTGTAATACAAGCTGGATAGTACAGGCATCCTAAAAGATGCCCTAAGAAGTTACCACTCACTGGACGTGGAGACGTTAAATGGAGGGAAGTCTAAAGTTTTGACAATAACATTAGCAGATCAACACCAGACTGAACCTTCTCCACCTTTTTTCTGTGTCTGTTTGCTTATTTATTCTGTTTTGTTTTCTGAAATTTTCTTCCATAGATTCTGTGGCAACAGCATCCGGACCACTACTAGTTGAAGTTGCCAAAACTCCGGGTGCCAGCCTTGGGGTGGCCCTAACTACCTCAATGTGCTGTAACAAACAGGTCATTGTCATAGACAAAATCAAATCTGCAAGTATTGCCGACAGGTGAGTTATAGAAAGTGCCTACTTTCCCAAATTGCATGTTATAGAAAGTGCCTACTTTCCCAAATTGCATGTTTGTTAAACTATGTAGAGATATATTCATATATGTATACACACATACGTAATACCTACGTACATGCACACACAGGTAAAGCAAAATAGCTCTTCTGCCAGTTTATACAAGCTTCATCTACAAAACAAGTTAGTATTCTAGAGCTTAAAATTTTACCTTCCTTATCAGCTACCATGTGAAGTAGTGTTGCTTCACCCAAATGTTTAGTGTGGCCTCTAGAAATGAGAAAAAGTCAAACAACTATGTACATTCACCTACTGTGTCCTAGAGTAATAGCCCATTTTTGGTTGAGGGGAGCTAAGCAGATCTTTATTATGCTCCATGCAGAGAAGTCCTGTGGTTTCTTGAATTGTGAACAATTAAATCCTGCCACCATACAATCTTATTCCTTTTTTCTTCAGCAAGTAAAACATTTGAAAAATGATACAGTCTTTAAAGAAAGGCCCTCCACTGTCGTATGTTAATCTTAGAGTTTCACTATATTCAAGGGTCCCTCCAAACACCGTTCATTGTCATGACATAAAAATGCCAGTCTTTTATCCTGAATTCTTCTGATAGATTTACAAATAGAGGGGGAGGAAGATTACCTTACCACCTAATAAATTATTTAACCGCTACTGGTAAGAAACCCCCACCTCCCGTATCTGAAGCACTCCAGGTGCACCCGAGTGGAATTTTATTTGTAGAGGGAGGGATGACTTGAAATGCTTTTGTCCTGAGAAGTAGACTGCGGTCACCGTGCAGGTGTTCACCACACCGCCCTCTCCCTGCACGTCTCCAGCCCTCTTCTCCCCTTCCTGGAGAACTTCTGACTCTGATGCTCTGCAGCCACCCTGTAGTGGCCCGTCTGCAGCTCCACTGTGCTCTTAGCTACATTCAGGCCTTTGACAGCGATGACAATGAACTCAGGGATGCCCTCCCGTTCAGTGGTGCAGGATGCTTTTGCGTTCTCCCTCTGTTTCTCTCCTGCTGCAGAGGGTAAGCAGTTTAAGCAGCGGTCCACTCGACTGGCACCTCAAGATGCTGTCTGCTGTGTGTGCTGTTCTCCACTCACTCAGCCTCTTGAGTTCAGCAAGGTGCAGCAGCCCGCCCCTCCGCCTCCCCAGCTTCCCCCTCACTCACCACAGAGGCTTCCTTTGATTACTCTTTGACGCCTGCCTCATTTCCATCATCTTTGAGAGCTTTTGCGCTAATAAATGTTTATCTCCAGAATAACAAAATAATCAAGAACTGGTGATCTGGGAGCATGTGTGAGATGATTGCAACCAAGCACTAACTGAATCTTTCTCCCAAATCATTGTCCCAAGAAAATAGTTGTAAATGACCCAATTCCCATTCTGCGAGTCCCATCTTTACATTCTGAATATTTACCAACTCGTATTTATACATATAAAAACTCAGGGGGGAAAAAATCACAGAAAAAATGTCAAAGGAAAACATTTTCCTATTCTTCCCACCTCGCTTGCTCACTTCCCCTCAAGTTTCAGCACTGCCACCCCCAGAATAATATCTTTTTTATAAAGGACAAGGAAAAACCTTTCCTTGAGTTTTTCTGTATTTTCTACAAGGTTTTACATTTCTTTTCATACCCAAGATAGTTAATATTTGACAGGTAGTGTTTCCCATGACATTCAAGCGTTTCCTTTTTCCCTAAGTAAATGAAAACTGTGTGGAGTTTTAAGTGTGAGCACGTGAAAGTCATAATCCAAAGAGGAAGGTGTGCCGTCATCTTCTCCTTTTCATAGGTGTGGCGCTCTGCACGTGGGTGACCACATCCTGTCCATCGACGGCACCAGCATGGAGTACTGCACACTCGCAGAAGCAACCCAATTCCTAGCCAACACCACCGACCAGGTCAAGCTCGAGATTCTTCCCCATCATCAGACCCGCCTGGCCCTGAAGGGACCTGACCATGGTGAGAGGATCCGTCCAGATAAACCTCTGTGGTCTTTCCCTTGCAATAATTGCTTCTCCAGCAGAGTTAGAAAGCAGAGAGAGGCCAAGTTTAATCCTGCCTCTATCATTTCTTTTCAAACAATAGGCGATCTTTGTTTACTCCTCTTCATCTTCCCAATCCCTTTGACCAAGCCTCAGGTGTTTTACCTGAAATCCCCAAATTGAGGAAACACTGTTTGAAATGGAATTTTCATGTTTGTACTGTTTTTTTTTTTTTTTTTTTTTTTTAAGCCTCTGGTACAAATTGAGTGTGGAAAGAAAGGCAATAATTTGACTTCCTGTGATTTGCATTGAACTTCCTTAAAGGCAAATATTAAAACTCCCACTGTTTAAAAATAGTTATGAAGTGGGCATTCATGCCAGATCCTTCAACTATTTCAGGGGGAAAACAGTTTCATGAGAGATTTTGTCTATTTTTCAGAGTAGTTGTTTTCCTTAGGATGGAGAACAAACTTCTGACCAAATATTTCTCCTAGGAGTGTCAGAATGTTTGACTAGGATTATGCAGTAACAAGTTTCACCTGAGGGAATCTGAATTTTCACTGTCTTGAAGCTTACAGATCTTTTGCTGAGTGTTTATACACTGTTCCACCTAGGCATCCTTAAATAAAACCCAGTGCAAAAAAAGGACTTTGAGCCCAAAATCAAATGAAGAGCAACTCTCCGTTGGGCTCTTTGTTCTAACCTCTCCCTTGCTCCTCTTCCTTAAATCAAGCACTCTCCTTTTTATTCCTTGAAACCAACTTCTGAAGCCCCACTAGTACTATCAGGCTCCCTAGAGGTGGGGAACACATTTCTTTATGTTTAGAGAGAGAGAAGAATTTTCTCTGGAACCAAAATTTTTCTTCTGAGGAGGTTGTTTGTTTCCTATGTCTCCAACCTTCTAAAACACACTGCACTTTTCCACAGTTTGAAAAAAAAGAGGCACAAAATAATTTTCATATTGAATGAGTCAGCTGGATGCAACCTTTTTAATTAAATGGAGCTTAGACAGCTCTGGAGCTAATGAAAATCTCCAATACAGCATTCCCTTTATCAGATTTTAATTTTACACATTGGAGTTGGAGAAATGAGGCAGCTGAGGCAGGTTATGAACAGAAATTCTGCCTCGTTTGAATAGAAATGATAAGGGGGTACGATTCATGGGACTGTTCCATTCCTGTCAGGAGGATGTGCGGGCCTTTCCTGCTCACTGACTGAGAAGGGAGATTTCTAAAGCTGTTAAGTTTCTTCTAAATTAATCTGAAGGTGCCACTGGATTTGGAGCCCAACAGGCATAACAATAACACTGCCTAGTGCTTTTTCAGCATGAGATTCTGCTTGGTAAATTCTAGTATCAGAATCAGAAATGTGAACAGACCCTATAAAAATGTCATTGTCTTTAGCAACCTCATTTTCCCTGCCTTTTATTTGCCATGTAAACAAATCATAGTTCAAATAGTTTCCACTCATGAAATATTAAATGCTTTTATCTGCCAAGACAGTCTGAGAAGATGAATTTATATATAAAGGGGATGGAGACCAAGAACTAACTTTTTTTTCTTCATGTGGAAAAGCTGATGTCATTTGTGATTTTGCAGGGGGGTGAAGGGCTGGTAATTTTAGTAATTCTAACTCCCGCTTCTGACCCTGTCATCCACTATTGTGGTAAATTGTTCACCATCTTCTTTATCTAACATGCAAGTATCTCCCTACATTTTATATTAAAATCAGACTTGTATTTCCAAAAGGAAATAAATAATGGGTCTTAAACATAATTAAATCCCAATTAAGAAGATAAAATATACCCCAAAATTGTATAATATTTATGATTCTCAAACTTCTGTTTTGAGATGTAGTAGAATTGTTATATAGTTTTACCTTTTTCCATAAGAAAGTTCTAGTTGTTTTTTTGTTTTCAAGATTTCTGATGCTTAAACAGCATGTCTCTCATCCCATGGGTAGATGGAAATAAAACATTTCACAGATTTCACTGAGGAAGAAAGCATTCACAATAGTATTTTCAGGGAAATATAGGAATGGACACATCAACCAGGAATAGATTTGCTATGCCTTTTGCTGGGAAATAGCAGCATTCAAAAAACCGTAAGAATGAGTTTTTAAGGTCAGAAATTGTGCCCCTGAGGGTCTTTGGGAGACAGTCTTGCTTGGAAGAAACTTTGGAAAAGACTTTGGAAAGGAAAATGTGAGCAGAGTCTTGAGGTTCTGTAATTCAGTACCAGGAGAACTACCATTTCTGAGCAACCAACAGCGTACCTATTGCCTATACCTTTGTACTCCTGGACTTGATAAGAGGGTATAGTTAGAGAAGAGAACAAAAGTACCTCCCATATCAGATAACTCAAGATTTCAACAGCAAGGTCACCATGGAATGATAGAAAAAACATTATATTTTCCTTACTGTTTATTTATCAGTAACAAAGGACTTAGGATAGTGTGGTGGCTGAGGGCAGGGACTCAGAGTCAGACTCTCAGAACTTTAATTCTGGCTCCACCACTTGGGAACTTAGCAAGTTACTCAACTTTTCTATGCCTCAGTTTCTTCATCTGTAAAATGGGTGTTACTATAGTATATACCTCATAGATGTATTATGAGTATTATCTGAGATAGTCCATGTAAAAGTCACTTAGCACAGTGCCTGGTATATAGTGAGGACTCAGTGAAAGTTGACTGTTATTAATATTATGGGGACCATTAAGGGGGAGAATATAAATGAATTTTTTTCAAAATGAAAGAGTATGTCAAAAATGTGACATCTTATTTTTAAACTGAAATCCTTGCCTAACATATGAGTATAAAATACATCACCATAAAACAGAATAGATTTAGAGTGCATGTTCAAAACAGGCTATAGCTATCTTTTCTGGCCTACATTGTTTGGTGAATGCCTTTTAAATTAATTATACATGGCAGGCAGTTTTGTGCGTTAATTATATAATTTTTGTCTCTTAATTATTTTATGTATATGAAGATTTAGTCCCCAATAATAGTTCAAGTCAAAGTAAGTATTATGACCTACATTTCAGTTCAGGTCACTTCAGTCGCTCATTCGGGTATGACTCTTTGCAACCCCATAGACTGCAGCGTGCCAGGCTTACCTGTCCATCACCAACACCCGGAGCTCATTCAAACTGACGTCCATCAAGTCAGTGATGCCATCCAACCGTCTCATCCTCTGTCATCCGCTTCTCCTGCCTTCAATCTTTCCCAGCATCAGGGTCTTTTCAAATGATTCAATTCTTCACATCAGATAGCCAAAGTATTGGAGTTTCAGCTTCTGCATCAGTCCTGCCAAGGAATATTCAGGACTGATTTCCTTTAGGGTGGACTGGTTGGATCTCCTTTCTGTCCAAGGACTCTCAAGAGTCTTCTCCAACACCACAGTTCAAAAGCATTAATTCTTTGGCGCTCAGCTTTCATTGTAGTCCAACTCTCACATCCATACATGACTACTGGAAAAGCCATAGTTTTCACTAGATGGACCTTGGTTGGCAAAGTAATGTTTCTGCTTTTTAATATGCTGTGTAGGTTGGTCATAGCTTTTCTTCCAAAGAGCAAGCATCTTTTAACTTCATGGCTTCAGTCACCATCTGTAGTGATTCTGGAGCCAAAAAATATAAAGTCTCTCACTGTTTTCATTGTTTCCCCATCTGTTTGCCACGAAGTAATGGGGCTGGATGCCATGATCTTAGTTTTCTGAAAGTTGAGCTTTAAGCCAACTTTTTCACCCTCCTCTTTCACTTTCATCAAGAGGCTCTTTAGTTCTTCACTTTCTGCCATAAGGGTGGTGTCATCTGCGTATCTGAGGTTTTCGATATTTCTCCCAGCAATCTTGATTCCAGTTTGTGCTTCATCCAGCCCGGCATTTAGCGTGATGTACTCTGCATTTAAATTAAACAAGCAAGGTGACAATATACAGCCTTGATGTACTTCTTTTCCGACTTGGAACCAATCTGTTGTTCCATGTCCAGTTCTAACTGCTACTTCCTGACCTGCATACAGATTTATCAAGAAGCAGGTCAGGTGATCTGGTATTCCCATCTTTTTCAGAATTGTCCACAGTTTGTTGTGATTCACACAGTCAAAAGCTTTGGCATAGTCAATAAAGCAAAAGTAGATATTTTTCTGGAACTCTCTTGCTTTTTTGATGATCCAACAGATGTTGGCAATTTGATCTCTGGTTCCTCTGCCTTTTCTAAATCCAGCTTGAACATCGGGAAGTTCACAGTTCACTTACTGTTGACATACTGTGACTTGGAGGATTTTGAGCATTACTTTCCTAGCACGTGAGATGAGTGCAGTTGTGCAGTAGTTTGAACATTCTTCAGCATTGCCTTTCTTTGGGATTGGAATGAAAACTGACCTTTTCCAGTCCTGTGGCCACTGCTGAGTTTCCCAAATTTGCTGTCATATTGAGTGCATCACTTTAACAGCATTGTCTTTTAAGATTTGAAATAGCTCAACTGGAATTCCAGCACCTGCACTAGCTTTGTCCATAGTGATGCTTTCTAAGGCCCACTTGACTTCACATTCCAGGATGTCTGGCTCTAGGTGGGTGATCATACCATCATGATTATCTGGGTCGTGAAGATCTTTTTTGTACAGTTCTTCTGTGTATTCTTGCCACCTCTTCTTAATATCTTCTGCTTCTGTTAGATCCATACCATTTCTGTCCTTTACTGTGACCATCTTTGCATGAAATATTATGTTGGTGTCTCTAATTTTCTTCAAGAGATCTCTAGTCTTTCCCATTCTATTGTTATCCTCTATTTCTTTGCACTGATCACGAGGAAGGCTTTCTTATCTCTCCTTGCTATTCTTTGTAACTCTGCATTCAAATAGGTATATCGTTCCTTTTCTCCTTTGCCTTTAGCTTCTCTTCTTTCCTCAGCTACTTGTAAAGCCTCCTCAGACAACCATTCGCCTTTTTGCAATTCTTTTTCTTGGGGATGGTCTTGATCATTGCTTCCTGTACAATGTCACGAACCTCCATCCATAGTTCTTCAGGCACTCTGTCTTTCAGATCTAATCCCTTGAATTAAATGACTTACATTTAATCTGCCACAGCTGTCACAGAGCCAGACATACACAGGTGGTCAGAATCTTCTTTACTGAGTTATCAATTTGGTTTGACAGCACTCAAAACTGTGCAGTAATTTTAATAGCACTCCATAAAGAACTGGGTCCAAAAATGAGTGGAGAATTGTGAAGTTCACACACTGTGTTGTTCAGTCGCTAACTCATGTCAGACTGTTTGCAATCCCATGGACTGTAGCATGCAAGGCTCCTCTGTTCTCCACTCTCTCTCAGAGTTTTCTCAGATTCATAACCATTGAATCGGTGATGCTATCTAACCATTATTCACTGTACATCATTTGAAACACATGATACTTTACAGAGCTCAGTAAGTGGCTATGGGTGTAGATTAGCCAGACCCAACACTGACTGCATCTTGCTAAAAAGTCTTCTGGTACACCCAAAAGTAAAATGAGGATGGTGATAGAGACTTGCCTCGAAATGCTCTTTATCACAAGGAAAATGCTGCTACAGTGTGTACATGAACCTGCTGGCTGATATTCTTATTCATTCATGCATGTGTCCATTCACTCATTCATTCATTCATCAGTCACTACATGCCACGCTCTGTTCCACTTGCCACAGTGCATCTAATGAGCAAGGCAAGCAAAGTAGATTCCTATTCTCATTGGATTTACATTCTGGTATAGAGAGACAAGCATTAAAAGTATATTAAATAAAGCCCTTTCAACTATGAAGAATATATTAATAAAAAAGCAATGGGATAACATAGGAGAGACAACTACTTCATCCAGGGAGATCAGAATGACTTGGCACCTGAGCCAGCCATGTAAACAAGTAGGAGAATAATATTAGAAGTAGGAAGTATGAGAAGGGGTGAAGCTAGAGAGATAAGTAGGGCTCACATTTGATTCTCTTTGTAATTGTAACCCATTGAAATACCTTAAATGGGAGTTACATCATCTAATTTATGTATTTAAAATATTATTCTGTACTATGCATTCTGGAAGGTAGGTATCTAAGAGATGAACCAGGGAGCCAAGTCTGAAGATTTTGCAGTAGTCGAGGTGAAGGAGGTGGTAGATTGGTAGCTTGAAAGTAGACGAGTGGAGAGGGAGATAAGCCCCAAAACTAGAAACTGAAGTATATAGAAGCAAAGAACCATATGTTCAGGACTACAGAATGATGGTGGCCATGCAAGTGTGCTGCAGATTTCTCAGTCTCTTCACTTGTGTCCAGTGAATAAAATTTGTAGAGTGAGAGATATACCTGTTTCCTTAAAAAAAAAGAAAAAGTATTCTTTGGCAAGTAGATAGATAGTAGATGGTATCGATGTTATTAAATAAAGTGTGACTAGTTTTTATTCTGTGTGCCAGCACCATGCTAAGCACCTTAGGTACATATTCTCAACAGTTGGCCTCTGGGATAGATACTTTTGTAATCTCTACTTGACATAATGAGAAACTGTGGCTTAGAGAGGTTGAGTAACTGGTCAAGGTCAGACAGATAAGATGGGTTGGAACCAGAAGAGAAATACACGTGGTGACCTGTTCATGCTAGTGCTTTTGTTCCATGATCTGCCTCATTCCAGAAAGGCTGAGATGTGGTCAATGAGGCTGATGTCACTGATGATGTAATTTAAACTTTTACCCAAAGAACTCTCCTTTAAATACTTACAGAGTATCTGACCTCACTCCATGAATAAATATAGCAAATTCATTCATATGTAAGGCACCTAATCTTAGAATCATGACAGTAGAGATAAACGTCCGTATTTTATTTTTCATTCTTTAAGATAGTTAAGTGAAAATTTTCAGATCAATATAGTAACAAACATAAACGTGCTCATACGTTCAGACCCCTGAGTAGCAAATCAAATCTAAACAATATTGAAGTTAGAATGGAAGTATGATATACATTTCTTAAAACATAAAGAAAACACCAGAATTTTGAAATTAGCTTTATTAAAATTTTGTGGCATCTTAAAGAATACAAGAATATTTGAAATATTTTCAATAAGTAAATGCCTTCTTTCAAATATAAACACAGCTTTTAAAAATACCCCCCAAATTGTAAAGTATATTGACACTTACATCTTCTTATTAGGGTATGGATAAGATCCTGATAGAGCAGTTTATTATAGTTCAAGTGATGAATAGTAGTGTAATTAAAATGTCAGAGCAGTAAATTGTGATGTGTGACTAGTACATCCTTTGAATCAGGAGTCAGTATGATTTATCATTCATTCTTTTCTTTTTCTCAAAACAAGAGCTACTAACTGGCCAAGATTTGCAAATCTCTAATTACTAATCTTGTGCCATAGATCTTGTGGGGTTGACTTTTAAGTTTAAAAAAAAATATTTTAATCTCTGCTGTGAAGCACAGGGGGAGATTAGAAATTGATTCAGTAGTCATCTTAAAAGGAGAAAAAAATGGGCTGGGGAAAGACATGCATTATTGTTGGGAAGATGAAAAGTTACCATCCTTGCTGTTAATCATAGGTTTTGCTGACCACTGAGAAAAGGGCAAAGCCAGGTTTTTTTCCTTTTTTGTGTGTGCAAGCAGCCTTCATTTTTTGTTTTTGTTGTTACTTTTTATTTGTGCAGTTCAGTTACTTTTTCCTCTTTTTTGGTTCTTTGTTTGTTTTTTCTTATTTCTCATCATCACTTCATGTGGGCAGTGAAAATTCAGAGGAGCGACAGGCAACTTCCCTGGGACTCCTGGGCCAGCACCCACTGCAGCCTTCACACCTGCCATCACTATAATTCGAACCACCCTGACCATTGCAGAGCGCCGGCCCTGACATTCACGAACGCGCCTCCTCCAAACAGCCCTCGTAATGTTCCCGGCTTTCTCCTCCTGGTCTTTTACTTAAATTATATTCTCATGCCTTCTTCATCTGATTCATACCATATTTGGTTTCATGGGTGTGGTGTCCTTTTTTTTTTTTTTTTGTAGTAGCAACTTCTCATTTCTGTCTTTTCCATCAGAAAGCATTTGTTGTTAAGAAAGGATGTAAATGTTCAGAATACTTTATGTGTGGTCAGGAAATAGCAATGCAGAATATTATATAGAAGATAATGTTCTCAGACCTTATTTGTGTATATGGAACCACTTGTGAAATTCGTGCCAGAAGCTGTCTATGAAAATGAGATTATGTATCCGAAGCACTGAGTTGTTGTTTATGGAGAAACTTGCTTTAATGTTTTCTTTTTTTGTCTAAAGCAAAACTCGTAGAGCCTCTCTGTGTTGCATTGTACTTACGGGGATCGATGCTGCTCCTCAGGCATTTCTGGGCTCTCATAACACAGATTCTAAAGCACTGTCTCCATGGCTCCTGAGACTTGGTCTCTGATTGGCTGGAGCTCCCTACTAGCCATGGCTGTGCATCTTGGGTGTGTTTCTGGGTCGTTACTGGTTGACAGGTGTGGCAGGCTCACACGCCCCGAGAATGCTCTATGCCAAGTCTTCACTCTCTTACAGCAGCTTTGGTGTCTTCATCCTTCTCTCCCACCTCCATGAGTGCATACAGCCTGAGTTCCCTGAACATCGGGACTTTGCCTCGAAGCCTCTACTCCACTAGCCCACGTGGGACCATGATGAGGAGGAGACTGAAAAAGAAAGACTTCAAAAGCTCACGTAAGTGAAATGGTAACCAGCGTCTTTTGGCCTGAAAAAACCTGTGGGTCCATTGGCATCTTGGATGTAAGGAAACCTATAGGAAGAGTGTTTTACAAGAAGATAAGTCGCTCACTACCCTGGACCAAAGACCATTGAAATGATATCTATCCCTTATCAACATAACAATCGCACCAAATACAATTTCAGACTGGGTTAGTTAGTTTGTACTACTTTTGCCTACAACGTTTTATTTGCATTTTTTTTCATGTTCTTTTGATCTGATAAAATCAAAGATATAATTTTTTTCTTTAAGACTCCTTCCTTATATTCTGGGTACGTTTGAACATGAAGCCATTGTTGTTTGTTTCTTATTGACTAAAGCTGGGTCCACCTATTCACTTTGAAAACTGTATCCCCTTTTGGTAAACATGAGTCCCATGTATTTGTGTAGTATTATTATAAATTTCCGGAGAAGGCAATGGCACCCCACTCCAGTACTCTTGCCTGGAAAATTCCATGAATGGAGGAGCCTGGTGGGCTGCAAGTCCTTGGGGTCGTTAAGAGTTGGACATGACTGAGCGACTTCAGTTTCACTTTTCACTTTCATGCATTGGAGAAGGAAATGGCAACCCACTCCAGTGTTCTTGCCTGGAGAATCCCAGGAACCGGGGAGCCTGGTGGGCTGCCGTCTATGGGGTCATACAGAGTCGGACACGACTGAAGTGACTTAGCAGCAGCAGCATTATAAATTTCATATTTCATGAACCACTCCTGCAAAAAAAGACGATAATAAGTTTAAACACGCCTTTCAAACTATAGCTTATTCCCCTTAAATGTGCCTTTTCAATCTGTATTTCACGCCTCATGATTCTGATACTTTCCTAAGGAACCTGCTCCACTGACAAGCACTGCCCTAACATATCTGTTACCCACTCAAGTGTCAGGAAGATTGAAAGGATGCTTATCTTTACAACAGGTACCCTAAAGACTAGGAATTTCAACTACAACTCTTAGAACTATGATCTTCTGGGACAGCCAATCATGTTATAGACTAGGCAAAACTAGGAAGATGTGGTTGGCAGCCTGCTTCTGGATACCTGCTTGTCCATGAAAAGAAGAAAGGGTGATCTAATGCCTTAGGGGAAAAGGGGAGAATTTTCTGAAATTCACTCCTGAATTTTTCTTTTGTGGGAGTGGGAGGGCAGAACATAATCTCTCATCATAATCATGTAAGTTTTAAAGAAAGAGAACACCTAGTTTTCCAGCCAGGTCTAACCAGTATAGAGAGAGGTAAGTGTTTCTTGTATTTTTTTTTTTTCTGGTGGCCATGATTGTGATTTCCATAAAACAACTCAAAGAAGATGGGATCTCTTCTTGTGTTTATTATAAAGTAAGGAACACTCTGTAGCTACCTAAAGATAGCTAAACCCAAGTACTTTAAGACTGGTGTTAAAGAGAAAACATTCTTGTGAAGAGGGGTGGTTGGATCTATTGGCTCTTCAGCTTGTTTGCCAGAGAGTCATCTTCAGAAGCGGGTCTGTGGCCAGGCCCACCAACACCACCAGCAGTGTGGGAGACCGACCATCACCCACACTGGGAAATGGTCTCTTCATGTTACAGGAACGCGAAGGTTTCCTTACAAAGGAAACCATGGCTAACCACTGCTGTGGTGTATTCCTGGTTTTGATGTGCATATCCCTTCAAATATAAGATTTGTCATCTTTAATATAGGTAAATGGAAGGAAGATTGAGTTTAGTCAAAATGCAAACAAGGAGCTTCTAGATATTTCTTAGGTAACACTAGAGGGTAAATTATTTACTCTTGAAAGAAACAAGTTGAAGGCAGCATAGTGAACTGGTGATGAGCCCAGATTCTTCTCATCCTGGTGTCATTACTTTGTAGCAGTAGGACCTTGAGCAAGATTTTTAAGCTTTCTATACCTTGGCTTTCTTAGCAACAAAGTGAGGCTAACTATAGTACTTACCCCATTGGGTAATTGTGAAGATTATATGAAAATGTATATGTATATGTGTACATATATATATGTATATATATATATTCTTGCCACCGAAAGAGACATATAGGATAGGAAATATATTCTCAGTTCAGTTCAGTTCACTCAGTCATGTCCGACTCTTTGTGACCCCATGGAACACAGCACGCCAGGCCTCCTGTCCATCACCAACTCCCAGAGTCCAAACAAACTCATGTCCATTGAGTCGGTGATGCCATCCAACCATCTCATCATCTGTCGTCCCCCTCTCCTGCCCTCAATCTTTCCCAGCATCATGGTCTTTTCAAATGAGTCAGCTCTTCGCATCAGGTGGCCAAAGTATTGGAATTTCAGCTTCCACATCAATCCTTCCAATGAACACTCAGGACTGATCTCCTTTAGGATGGGCTGGTTGGATCTCCTTGTAGTCCAAGGACTCTCAAGAGTCTTCTCCAACATCACAGTTCAAAAGCATCACTTCTTCAGTGCTCAGCTTTCTTTATAGTCCAACTCTCACATCCATACATGACCACTGGAAAAACCATAGCCTTGACTAGACGGACCTTAGTCGGCAAAGCAATGTCTCTGCTTTTGAATATGCTATCTAGGTTGGACATAACTTTTCTTCCAAGGAGTAAGCGTCATTTAATTTCATGGCTGCAGTCACCATCTGCAGTGATTTTAGAGCCCCCCAAAATAAAGTCAGCAACTGTTTCCACTGTTTCTCCATCTATTTGCCATGAAGTGATGGGACTGGATGCCATGATCTTACTTTTCTGAATGTTGAGCTTTAAGCCAACATTTTTACTCTCCTCTTTCACTTCATCAAGAGGCTCTTTAGGTCTTCTTCACTTTCTGCCATAAGGGTGGTGTCATCTGCATATCTGAGGTTATTGATATTTCTCCATGCAATCTTGATTCCCAAGATGGGCGAGTTATTATGGAGAGGTCTGACAGAACGTGGTCCACTGGAGGAGGGAATGGCAAACCACTTCAGTATTCTTGCCTTGAGAACCCCATGAACAGTATGAAAAGGCAAAATGATAGGATACCAAAAGAGGAACTCCCCAGGTCATTAGGTGCCCAATATGCTACTGGAGATCAGTGGAGAAATAACTCCAGAAAGAATGAAGGGATGGAGCCAAAGCAAAAACAATACCCAGTTGTGCATGTGACT
>SJYT01071305.1:19862-35241 GCA_006410635.1 Cephalophus harveyi | reverse complement strand
TGTGGTGTTGGAGAAGACTCTTGAGAGTCCCTTGGACTGCAAGGAGATCCAACCAGTCCATTCTGAAGGAGATCAGCCCTGGGTGTTCTTCGGAAGGAATGATGCTAAAGTACTGAAACTCCAGTACTTTGGCCCCCTCATGCGAAGAGTTGACTCATTGGAAAAGACTGATGCTGGGAGGGATTGGAGGCAGGAGGAGAAGGGGACGACTGAGGATGAGATGGCTGGATGGCATCACGGACTCGATGGACGTGAGTCTGAGTGAACTCCGGGAGATGGTGATGGACAGGGAGGCCTGGCGTGCTGCGATTAATGGGGTCGCAAAGAGTCGGACATGACTGAGCGACTTAACTGAACTGAACTGAACTGAACTGAATCTTGATTCCAGCATGTGCTTCATTCAGCCCAGCATTTCTCATGATGTACTCTACATATAAGTTAAATAAGCAGGGTGACAATATACAGCCTTAACATACTCCTTTTCCGATTTGGAACCAGTCTGTTGTTCCATGTCCAGTTCTAACTGTTGCTTCCTGACCTGTATACAGATTTCTCAAGAGGCAGGTCAGGTAGTCTGGTATTCCCATCTCTTTCAGAATTTTCCACAGTTTATTTTATCCACACTGTCAAAGGCTTTGGCATAGTCAGTAAAGCAGAAATAGATGTTTTTCTGAAACTCTATTGCTTTTTCGATGATCCAGAGGATGTTGGCAATATCATCTCTGGTTCCTCTGCTTTCTAAAACCAGCTTGAACATCTGGAAATTCTAGACTATATATTCATATATATATGTATGATATGTTCATATGTATGTATGAATAATGATATATTCTCATACACTATTCACAATTACCCAATGAAATAAGTATTATAATTATATATTGCAATATATAATATGATGTATATATATGCTACAATAATACATAGTAAAAAGTAAGTGCTATTTAATTGTTAGCTATTTTGAATAGTTTACATGTTTGCTATTATGAGGCCTGAATTTGAAATATTAACAGTGCTACAAGACTTAGGCATATTTCACCACGTTTCCATTTAGGCATAATATATAAGTTGAATCTTCCCATGTAATGCATCAGGATTTGTAGTGGATATTTGTAGATGAAATTTTTACATAAAATGGCTTCATGTGCAGCACCGCTTACTGAGAAAGCAGGCTAACGGCCCTCAGCAGGGAAGGGCAATTAAAACAAATGCATTCATGTTTGCACTTCTGCTTTAATGGCTAAACATTTGTTTGTGTTAGGTAAGACTGCTAGGTTGATTAAGGACATTAGTGATGACAAATAAATGATAATCTGTTTGGCTTTTGCAGGTTGATATTTATACATCTTGAATTTTGTAGTAGGAAACAAGGCCAAGGCCACACTGTCACCAGTACCCGTAACCTAGTGATAAATTCTCTCTTAAAACAGCATGTTATTCTCCAACATAAGAGAAAGTATAAGCAGAAACCTGGTTCTAGAAATCTGCTCTTAGCAGTCGCTGTAGACATTAGCCACTAGAGCACCACTGACCATATATCTACCAGAATTTATGTGTATCTCAGGAAATCATACATTTTATATTTCAATCAAACAAGGAGATTCAGAAAGCTATAAACTTTTATTCCCATTTCAGAAAGACCTAAGAAACTAATGTTAATTTTCCAAAATCAGAAGAAAACTGAGGATTTAGTTTTTTTGGTTTTCTTTCTCTCTCTTTTTTATTTTTTGCTTGAACTTGGTATGGTCACGTTAGAGGTAAAGGTTTTCCCAAATAACAGATAATAAAAGTTTTATTGCCACTCTCACTATATTATGGTTTATTTCCACCACTTTATTTATGTCTTTATTTGGTGCCACCATTTACTGCCCCTTTTCTAATACTTACGTTCCTATAGCAACCAGGCCATTTGTATGGATGGTGAATCATGGTAAAGTCACGACAAATATAATAAAAATCTCTTAGCTGTATTGGTGATCAGTTGAGGCCAGAGCAAAACAAAGAAAAAAAAATTCTTATGTATCTAATACAAAGGAAGGACATGGCCAGAAAAGAATGAAATTTTCTCACATAATTATTAAAACACTCTCTGTTATTGACCAAGGAGGAAAATACAGGAAGCCTGTTACAGCATGTTACAAGGATTAAAAGAGGAAAGTCATGTTTGTGTCACAGGGAAAATGTTAAGTACCCCCAGCATCGGCTTCCAGGAGTGTCACAAAGCCCTGGGAGGGTGGCAGAGCCATGTCACAGAGGGAACCCACTTGTCACCTCTTTCGTATTCTTACTGACCTTTCCCCCACAGCATGAGCTGCCCCTTTTTCTGCCACAGAGGATCAAGGCCCCTCCCAGAAGCCCATCATCCCCTGTGATGGCGGGGCATGACTGAGCAGTGGATCTGGCTATTCCCCCCAGCTTCCTGCTCCGGTACACAGGACCAGTGTAGACGCTTTCCTGTTTCCAGTCTGCCTGAATTGCAGCAAAGGGTAGACCTTAGAACACGTTCTCAGGATGATCCTTGCCTCTTCTGTGGTCATCACTTACTACTAGGGAGGGCACCACTGAAAAGAGCTGAAAGGAAGAGAATGAAACAACCTAATAATTTTTGTGCCTGCCACCAGCCCCCGAAAAACAACTGGAATTCAAAGGCAGCTCATGGTAAGCTTTTAAAATGACCATGCACAGAGCTCTTGAAGGGGTCAGCTTAAGAGCTGCCCTACCCCTATTCGGAGGAGGGAGCTGTTGACCACTCCGACTGTCTCCTGAACTGGATCACGTGATGTACAATGTGGACTCTAATGTGGAACACTTAGTGAGATATAGGTCTTCAGTTACAGAATCCAATAATTGTAAGCACAGTATATGAATAAATCTTTGGTAATTACCTGGCAGGGGAGATATCATGATCATGAAGGTGGTCTTCCCAGGGTGGGGCTTATCCATTGTAGTCCACATACACTGACCCCTGCAATTTCCCCAAATGAGGGAAATTCTACTACATAATTTGTGATAGTAGGGGGACTGTGTTTGTGCTTTCCCTTTTTAAAAACAGAATCTTTGAGGTCCATTTCTCTATGTACTTTTCAGATGCTTTTTGTATCTGACAATAAATTTCACAGCTGTCTAAATTAAGGAAACATTTGGCAGATTTTTAAACTTCAGAGCTAAGAAGTCATCTTTGGCCTCCCATTACTTGGCCTTTCCTTTACAGTAGAAAAAACAAGGATTGACAAAAACACAGGGTGAACTCCTGCAGAACCCTCCAGAAAGGAGTGAGAAGAGGACAGAACAGATGTAAATCCTGAACACAACCTTGGCACACACGCGTTAGCAGTGTTCAAACACAGCATGTCAGCAGTGTGGTCATTTCCATCTTCACTTGTGAGTAGAAGCGGGCACACCACAGACCAGAGCCAGTACCTGGCAGGAGTATTTGCTGCTTTGCTGCTGGAGGGAGAGAATGCATTATACAGAAGTTTAAACTACCAGGTTATAACTCATAAATAACTTTTATTTTCTCCTGCTTTTTGACCACATTACTGAAGCAGGATAATCAAACATCTTTTTCTCCTCCAAGTAATATTAGTTGGTTTTTTTTTTTTTTTTGGCCTATCATCTTTAAAACTGTAGTTTATCTTCTTTATCTCTGTTGGTCATTTTCAAGACTTTAATATGTGTGAGTAATCAGTACATGCAATTTCCAATGAAATTGTACTATTTCAAAGAACAGATTCTAGTACATCAGAGGACTTTCAGAGTTAATGGTAAAATCCTAGGTTATTTAATATGCTCTTCATAAAATTATAAAACCAATGTTTAATACATTTTTAATTCTAAATTAAATGTCCTCATAATTTCTATCATCTCAGCTTGCCTCCAGGTAGAGGTTATAGATTTAATGATACCCATATGAATTAATACTTATTTCTGTTTTCAAAACCTTCTAGAAAATGAAATTCCTCAACTGTCTTCTGTTTCAGAAAAATATAGCATGTCTTTTCCCTCAGAAAGTCTTTGCTATATCTAAACTAATCCCCCCCATTACTATTAAATTGACCTATTCCTTCTTGATTCTTTCTTAGTGGAAATGGTAATCAGCTGACTTAACAATTCAAAAATGACTTTTAACTCCAGTTGAATAGTCCAAAAATCTATGCCAAATTGGGATTGTAAATGGAAAAAATATTAATATGGACCTATAGAAAGATTACTGGAAGAAATATCAATAACCTCAGATATGCAGATGACACCACCCTTATGGCAGAAAGTGAAGAGGAACTAAAAAGCCTCTTGGTGAAAGTGAAAGAGGAGAGTGAAAAAGTTGGCTTAACGCTCAACATTCAGAAAACGAAGATCATGGCATCCGGTCCCATCACTTCATGGCAAATACATGGGGAAACAGTAGAAACAGTGTCAGACTTTATTTTTTTGGGCTCCAAAATCACTGCAGATGGTGACTGCAGCCATCAAATTAAAAGACACTTACTCCTTGGAAGAAAAGTTATGTCCAACCTAGATAGCATATTCAAAACCATAGACATTACTTTGCTGACTAAGGTCCGTCTAGTCAAAGCTATGGTTTTTCCAGTAGTCATGTATGGATGTGAGAGTTGGACTGTGAAGAAGGCTGAGCGCCGAAGAATTGATGCTTTTGAACTGTGGTGTTGGAGAAGACTCTTGAGAGTCCCTTGGACTGCAAGGAGATCCAACCAGTCCATTCTGAAGGAGATCAGCCCTGGGATTTCTTTGGAAGGAATGATGCTAAAGCTGAAACTCCAGTACTTTGGCCACCTCATGCGAAGAGTTGACTCATTGGAAAAGATTCTGATGCTGGGAGGGATTGGAGGCAGGAGGAGAAGGGGATGACCAAGGATGAGATGGCTGGATGGCATCACTGACTCGATGGACCTGAGTCTGAGTGAACTCTGGGAGATGGTGATGGACAGGGAGGCCTGGCGTGCTGCGATTAATGGGGTCGCAAAGAGTCGGACACGACTGAGCGACTGAACTGAACTGATAGAAACTTCCATATAAAATAAAGTATACTTGTTGAAGTCCAAAAATCTTCACTCAGAAGACAGAGTGCCGGTCATCTGCCCAAGGGTGATGTTCTAATATTATATTCCCACCTGCTATGAGTACTAACTGGAAAGAAATGCAACCCTCCAGATTTCTGCTGACATGAAATGGTATCTTCTACTGGTTTTGTGCCACCAATAATAAAATGTGTGATCTGGAGAGCACTCAGAGTACAGTTGATATTAACAAAGCCACACTAGAAAACATGATCTGAATTGACATTTGATACTTTATGTGTCAGATCTTGGGATTGTAAGCCACCATCTGTAGAAAGATGAGGGCTGGAGGCTACTTTCAACCCCTAAAGCAGGCCACTTTAACCTCAGTGACATTAATCCTGCTGGGAAAGAACAGTGACAGTGCCTCTTAAGAAGTAGATTTTCCTTACTCCTAATGGGAAAAGGATACATCTCACCATCCTCTGCAGTGTCAGCCTGAATTCTGGAATGATCCACATGATAGAAAAATAGGGGTCCAGAAGGACCAGCATCTCGTTCCTTAACTCAGAAGACTAAGGGCTGATTCCAAAAAGGAAAATATTGATGTTATAGAACTGGATTCATCCCACATGGCTTTAGCCATGGAAATTCCAGGCACTGGAATTTCAGAGGGGAAAAGATCTGGTTCCGATCTTTAAGGAACTCAAGAGTCTAGTGAAGAGACAAGAAGGAAAATAAAAAACTGATAAATGCTGAAATAGGACCATGTATTAGAAAAGCGGAAATGTAGAAAAGTCATTTAAATGACTCCATCACGCCAAGCCAATGATAGATGAAGCTTGATGGCCAGTACATCCTTATCACCTCAGGAGCCAGACTTAGATCAATTGTTTCTTCAAAGCTGAAGGACAAGTTTTTTGTAAAAAGTTAGGAACTTAGGTACAAATATCTAGGGGGGGGAGGGGGGAGTTAGATCAGTTAGCCCAACCCCCTTTCTCCTAAATAGGAAAGAGATTAACGACTTAGTCCCAAGGTCACCCAGCTGGTTTCTTGGTGGTTGAGCCAGGACTAGATCCCAGGTACCCTGACCCCAAGACCATGCTCTTCCTACAATTGCCACAGCTGTCCTTGATGTTAGGGGTGGGTGTGAGGAGGGGGGGCTACACTGATGCTATGGCTTAGATGTGACAGATATTGGGAGATTCATTTACCCCATTCAGCTCTAGTTAAACTTTTGCTTAAAGACCAAAATCTCATGTCCCACCAATAACAGAGAGTTTTTTTTTTTTCAGAGACATGATCTGTTTCAGAAACACTCGCCTTCCTGGTGCCTGTTCCAGTTTAAAGTCATTTCTGCTGTGTGTGTTTGTTCCTCTAGTGTCATTAGCCTCTAGCACCGTGGGCTTGGCTGGGCAGGTTGTTCACACAGAAACCACAGAGGTTGTGCTGACCGCAGATCCTGTCACAGGATTTGGGATTCAACTGCAGGGCAGTGTGTTTGCTACAGAGACCCTCTCCTCTCCACCTCTGATTTCCTATATTGAAGCTGACAGCCCAGCCGAGAGGTGAGATCCTTTCTTTCACAGCATCATTTTCTGCCGTGCATTTCTTGCTGGCTATCTTTGATTGGCTAATAAATTATAGAACAGTGCTCAATGCAGGAAATGCAAGACTGGATGAACTCCCTGTTCTGACAATAAAATTTTATGTTCTTGATCACATTTGAGAAAAATAGCGAGCCTGGGTGGTGCCTTTAGCAGATTTTTGTCCATCAGGGACTAGAGGCTAAATTAATTAAAAAGGAAAAAAAATCCATTACAAAAAAAAAAAATTCTCTGAAGTCAAAACTTCATGATAATTTCTCTGCCATGGGGCAATGCACATTCATCATTACTGTATATTGGTTCACATCAGATTATAATAATATCATGGTGCTAAATTATTCATTATTTCTCTGGGATATTTCAAGATTCCTTTGTTCACATTGGTAGCCATGAAATACAAGAATGTAGGACTTGCATATAACTGAGTCACTCTGCTGTATACCTGAAAGTAACACAGTATAATAAATCAGCTATATTTTTATATGGAAAAAAAGAATGTGGGACATTGCAGTTGACCTAAGAGGATGCCCCACAGCATTGAATAAACAAGAACAAATGCTATATTGAAAGGATCTTGGCAATGTCAACTTGAAAATCATTGACTGTCTGTAGCCTGTAATGTCTGGTTCTAAATTTAGATGTGGGGTGCTTCAAATTGGAGACAGAGTGCTGGCCATTAATGGAATTCCAACTGAAGACAGCACCTTTGAGGAAGCCAATCAGCTCCTCCGAGACTCTTCAATCACAAGCAAGGTCACGCTGGAAATTGAATTTGATGTTGCAGGTATGATCATATAATCTCAAGTCAGCTGCATAGTTGGGAGTGGACTGCATGTGAATTAAGTGGACTGTATGGCAGAGAATGTGGGAGGAATGATCATTTTTTATATACCAAATGTGTTTTTGTTTAGGAGGTTTGGGATGTCATTTTGAATTGTGCATTGCTTTTGTATTATTCATTAAAATGTCACCACAAGAACAATTGAAAATAAATGTGACAAAATGAATAAGTAATAGCTTCTGTAAAGGTGATAAAAAAAAAATCATGTAGCCTGTATTCTTCCTGACATTTCCCATATATGCTAGAGAAACCATAGTCTTCAGTCATGAGGACAAGAAATGCCTCTCTTTGACTCTTCCTACTGCAAAAAAAAAAAAAAAAAAATTGAAAGTTCTGTAGGGAACAATGAAAATTCATTAGATGAATTTATGTAGGCCAAGTAGGTAAATGTTTGGTCTCTGGTGTTAAGGAGAAGTTGCCACCAGACACTTGTTAAAAATGACAAAGAAGACTTTATTCAAGACTATTTCCATAGTCATCAAAACTTGCCATAGGAAAGATAGGGTGAACTTAACATCAAAAACAGCAAAGGTGTTTATATTTAGTCATGGAGGAGGTGTTTGTCAGTAGCTAATAGGTATACAGGTTTTAGAGATAGGTGCTAGTTCTCATTTAAGAAAGTTGTCTTCTCTTAGCGAAGTGTTAATACTATCTCACAGACCTAATAACCATTAGCAATCAATAAAGATATGCCTTTGGGCATAGGGATTGCATTATGCCAACAAATATTTGCTGAATGGTTATCGTAGGCCAGTTATTCTACTATATAACAGAGATGCAGCAGAAGACGGGAAAGGCAAACAGCAGGACAGAAGTTAATTTTTTTAATATAAATTTAGTTGGCGGTCATACTCTGAGGGACATAAAGCAGAATGTGGGGGGTTTATTTTCATAGGGTGACTCTCTAAGGAAGAGACATTTGAGCAGAGATTTGAAGGTTGAGAACGCTCAACAAGAACATTGCAGGCAGAAGGAGCAACCCGTGTAAAAACCTGAGCCAGAATAATAACCTTGGTGGATAGGAGCAACAGCAAAAAGAGAAAAAAAAAAGGCTCATGCTGGAGCATATAAGGGAGTTGGGGATAGGAAACAGATTTGGTTTTGGAGATGGGGTAGGAGAGGCTGGAAGGGGCCAAGTAATGATGTAGTGCCTTGATAAACTTTTAGATTATAGTCCAAGTGTAATAAAGTCATGGAGCATTTTATGGAGGGGAGTGAGATAACCTGATGGATGTTTTGGAGAGATCTTTATGAAGTGCAGGGGGGATAGTAGCAAAATTAGAACAAACCAAAGGTTTAGCCACTGAACAGGTAAGGAATGATGATGGCTTGGACAGCATCCAAAGAGGTAGTGCAAGTTATGGTGATAGAGAGTGGCATTTAGGACGTGGCTTGAAGCAGAGCTTGCATAACTTCCTTATGGATCAGATATGGACGATGAGGAAAAGGGAAGATCCTAATGATTCTGAGTTATGAAGGTATGAACGGTTGAGTAGATGATGATTTTTTTTAACTGAAAAGACTTGAAGCATAGAAGTTTGGGGATTACAAAGAGAGTTCTATTTTAAACATGAGTACGCAGCGGGCTCCGGAGGGAAGTCCCGAGACAAAGGGAGCGCCGCCGCCGCCTAGTACGCCTCGCTCACCGGGCCTGGCCGGGCCGCCCGAGGGACGCGAACATGTCGGGGATCGCCCTCCGCAGACTCGCCCGGGAGAGGAAAGCTTGGAGAAAAGACCACCCGTTTGGTTTTGTGGCCGTCCCAACAAAGAACCCTGACGGCACGATGAACCTCATGAATTGGGAGTGCGCCATTCCTGGGAAGAAGGGGACCCCATGGGAAGGAGGCTTGATTAAACTACGGATGCTGTTCAAAGACGATTACCCATCCTCACCGCCAAAATGCAAGTTTGAACCGCCGCTGTTCCACCCAAACGTGTACCCCTCGGGCATGGTGTGCCTGTCCATCCTGGAGGAGGACAAGGACTGGCGGCCAGCCATCATCATCAGGCAGATCTTATTAGGAATACAGGAACTTCTAAACGAACCAAATATCCAAGACCCGGCTCAAGCAGAGGCCTGCACGATCTACTGCCACAACAGAGTGGAATATGAGAAAAGGGTTCGAGCACAAGCCAGGAAGTTTGCTCCCTCATAAGCAGCGACCTGTGGCATCGTAAAAGGAAATTTGGCAAGAACTCGTTTACAACATTTTTGCAAATCTAACGTTGCTCTACAATTACTGGTCACGTGGGGAGGGGGGGGCGGGCGCCACTTTCCATTTCCGCCACTGGTACAGTCTCGACTCACCGAATCGCCCAGTTTTTCATACAGGTCTCTATCTTCAGTCTTTTGTATTCTTGATTGTTATGTAAAACTTGCTTTTATTTTAATATTGATGTCAGTATTTCAACTGCTGTAAAGTTATAAACTTTTATACTTGGATGAGTCCCGAGGAGCGCGTTCCCTTCGCTCGCGGACGCAGGCATGCTCCACGCCGCCCAGAGCTGCACTTAGCCTCCCGCTGGCCGCACGACACCCGAAAGCAGAGCCGCCCGCCCCCAGCGCCCCAGCGCCCCAGCCAGCCAGCCAGCGTTGCCGCCTCACTTCGTGTTTATATGGCGTTTGTCTGTGTAGCTGTTTAGAGTAAATAAACTTTTTATATATAAAAAAATAAATAAACATGAGTAGACAAATCCTACTCATCCTAGTGGGGAAAAGAGAACAAGCACATCCATTACTTACTCAAAAGACAGTTGCCATAAACCAGTTACTAAGTGCTAGGCACTGTGCCATGTTCAGATCATTGAAAGAAACAATTGAAAGGCTCGACATATTCAAGGACCTTGTAGCCAGTTAGACATGAGAAACAACTGCAGAAAGATAAGAACAGACTTGCTAGAAGTGTTTTGCCACTGGGATGCAGAAGGAAGTGCCCAGAGACTGCAGGCTATACCTCCCAGAGCCCAGGACTGGGGTCTGTGCTGAAGAGCGGAACGGAGGAGTGACCAACACAGTGGTGATGGTTAAAGTCATTGGAGTAAAGGACACCAATAAGGAAAGAGTAGTGATCAGAGGGGGACGGAGATGGGGATTCTGTCTGAGGAGTACCGAGATTTAAAGGGAAAGGATGCTAGTAAAGGAGGCGATGAAAAATGATACAGAGAACCAAAAATGCTGGCATTTTGGAAACCAAAGCAAGAGTTTCAAGGCAAAAGTCATGGTCGATAGGATAAAAAGGCTATGGAGAATCCACGCAATAGAAACAAGAAAGAAATAGGAAGAAAGTCATGACAGAGAAGTTTCAAGGAATTAGGGGACAGAAGTCAGATTGCAGGGAGCTGAGGGGTGAGGAAAGAAAGGGTAGGGAAGTACAGAAAAGCTATGCTTGTTGTCTGCCGAGAAAGTGGGTTTTGGAAGATGAATTGGCAGGACAAATGCAGTGAATAGATGAAAAGGACAGGAGGCCATTGTGGGCTCATCTTTTGAGAACTTCTACAGCATTTAGTTACATACTTTGTGCTCTAGTTTATACTGTCTTATCTTCTAATCAGTGGGTCTCAATCAAGATTAGTTTGCCCCAGGGGACATTTGGCAACATCAAGGGATTTAGCTGTAGGGACTGGGCTTCCCTTGTGGCTCAGCTGGCAAAGAATCTGCCTGGAATGCAAGAGAGCTGGGTTTGATCCCTGGGTTGGGAAGATCCCCTGGAGAAGAAAGGCTACCCACTCCAGTATTCTGGCCTGGAGACTTGTATAGTCCATGGGGTCGCAAAGAGTCAAACACGACTGAGCGACTTTCACTTCACTGCTTCCCTGTCAGTCTGGTGGTTAAGAATCTACACGTCCATTGCAGAGGGCATGGGTTCAGTCCTGGTCGGGGGCCTGAGATCCCACAGGCCATGCAGTGCAGCCAAAAAGTAAAAAATAAAGGAAGAAAAAGACTACTGTAGATAAAAGGAGATAAAAGGGATTCCAGGTTCAGATGGGTGTTATTTTGTTTTGTTATGATTGGAGAGATTTGAGCATGTTTGAGGCCCAAAATAAGTGAGAGAAAAAAGAGATAAGTGGTAGTTATGAGTTTCCAAAGGGATGAGAAGGGAAGTTATCCAGAGCATAGGTAGGTAATTCGTCTAAGGCAGAAAGTAGAAGACCTTTGCCTAGGAGTAAGAAGAGAAGGATGTGAGAATATAGCTACATTTTAGCTGTGCTTAGGAAGATCATGTAAGAACTGTCAAGCAAGGGTGAAAGGGTCAGCACCTTGGGGAGCTGAAAAGAATGATGAAGGTTCAGAATAGCTAATGGGGAAATGAATGAGATAACCAACCAGATTCATGTAAAGGGATTTTCAAGCTGGGTGATAGACCAAGCAGAATCCAGAGGCTCTCAGTCTATAGCAACATCAGTCTTTGTGGTCAAGTAGTTTTTTGTCAGGAGACCTCAGCTGCTCAAGAATAAAAACAGAGATAGTGGATGATTATATTGATCCAGAGACTATTTCCAGGGAAGTTTCAAAGAAGGAGCACATAAGTCACAGAGTTTCAAATCATCACAGAAAGAGCAGAGAGATAATTATGGTAATCACATGAAAATTTATCATGATATTTATCAAATGCTTACTCTATGGCTTGTTACTTTCCTGTGTGTGCATTAGCTCATAGTCCTTAAAACAGCGATGGAGAAGGTTACTATTGGGCTGGCCAAAAAATTTGTTTGAGTTTTTGTTCTATCTTATAGTAGAAAAAATCCGAATGAACTTTTTGGCCACACAAATATTCCTACATCCCCAGTAAACAGAGGCTTACGTTAATGGTGGGGCTGGGATTTTAACACAGGCAGTACAGCTCCAAAGGCCCCGTATTAAGCACTACATACACTGCTTGTGCTTGAGAGAATGTATAATAGGTTAGAGAGGCACAGAAATCAATATAGGATCAGCATGAAAGACCAGACGGAAAGGGCGCAGTTAAGGAATTAGGAGTCTTCAGGGAGAAGAAAGTGGGGGAGTGAGAGAAAGGGGATGTGAGAGCTAACAGCTGGGAGACTGAGGTCAAATAGCATATTAGAGTTTAGGATTTCAGACGTAAAGCAAAGTTCCAGCGTAGTGAGTTGCTAAAGCAAAGCAGAATGGAGGCAGTTATTCAACCCAGAGGTCTGAGTGTTAAGCATGCAGTGTGATGGGAGGAGCGATACTTGGTGAAATCTCTCAGAAGCGGGGCAGGACTTGGAATGAGGAAGGCGTGTGAACTGGCTGCTCCTGACACCCAAGCACGATCCCATCAAAGAATCTCTGCAGTTGCTGTTCCTCTGCCTGGGCAGCTCTTCCCCAGCATATTTGGGTGGTTTGTTCACTTCACTTAGATCTTTGCTGAAACATCAATTGCTCAAAGAAGCCTTCCACAACATTTATCACACTCAGTCCCCTTGCCCAGATTTGTAGCTCTTCTTAGCCCTTCTCATACCCTGATGTTATGTCATATACATAACATACTTACTGTTATGTTGTATACAAGTATTATTATTGTCTTGTCTTCTCCAGTAGAAATATCTGTGATGTCTGAGACTTTGTGCCTTTTGTTCAAGAATATACCACAGCGCACAAAATAGTGCTTGGAATTAGGAAGCTCTCGGCCAATATTTGATTGATGAATGAATGAAGTACAGATGGCTCTCCTGAGGGACTAGGATGAGAAACTTCAATTTGCACCAAGATTGATTTCATACCCATTGAATCTCTGAGGTTCCTGCGCTCTCTGTTTCTTCATGTCTGCTTCCTTTGTATAAGTTTTCTCTGATTTTCTCAAATTTTTTCTGATTGGACATGATTGCCTCATCCTTGCTAACATGCACAGCCAGGACCAGCCAGTTTTAGTTTCTAATTCTCAAGAGAGAGCATCTATTGGCACAGCCTAGGTGTCGCATCTTCCCTTTCTTGTCCATAGTGGCCAACAGTCAGTAAAAGACCTTGTAAGGATCAGTCAGATACACTGAGGGTCCAGTTGTCAAATAAGGCTGTCCAGTGGCCCCAAAATGTATTTACTATAATCGTAGAACATTTATGATGGGAAAACTATTATAATCCAATACCTTCATTTATTTGTGAAGGGAAAATTGAGATTCAAGGGTGGAAACTCAAGGTCATAGAGCAAAGTGAATGTTAGGTAGATCCTGGGTCTGTTGACTTGCACTTGTCTTTTTCTATATCATATTACACTGCCTCTTCAAAGAGATATTAAGGTTCCCAGCATGAAAGAGCAGGATTTCTGAGCTTCTGCCCTACTGACATTATTTGTTGAAGGGAGATGCTTATCCTGCGCACTTTGGGATGTTGAGCAGCATCTACTCACTACATTCCAGTAGTAGAATGGCCAACACAACTGACTTTCTCCATAGCAATATCCACTAAGTATTTACTTGTGCTATACATGTGTCTTTATTTTATGTGTATCCTCAATATTCATTATTTATTTAATCCATTATATATATTTGTCTAATCCATTATATATATAATGTATATACAAATATAGGTATATATATGTTAATTAAAGTATTTAGGTCTTAGGTTTAAGCTCCTAAAAAACAGGAACTATGAATATTCATTGGAAGGGCTGATGCTGAAGCTGAAGCTCCAGTACTTTGGCCACCTGGTGCAAAGAGCCATTGGAAAAGACCCTGATGCTGGCAAAGATTGAAGGCAAAAGGAAAAGGAAGTGGCAGAAGATGAGATGGTTGGATGGCATCACCAACTCAATGGACATGAATTTGAGCAAACTCCAGGAGACAATGGAGGACAGAGGAGCCTAATGTGCTGCAGTCCTTGGAGTGGCAAAGAGTCTGACTGTGACTGAACAACTATTAAACCCACTCTGCTTAATTCCAACTTGCTAAATAGGGGGCTGGAAAAATGGACCTAAGGACATCTCCCCTGTCTTCCATTGTCCCAGAAATCAACCCATTTCAAATGAATAGAAATGATATAAAATAGGGCCAGGAAAAATATTTTTCCATCCTGTCATTCCCTCCTCCATTGCTCATGGCAGGCATCACCAGCTGATTTGTGTTGAGCCTAGACAGCATCAGAACCTCAATAAAACACTCTAATTACTCATTATGAATCTACTGGTATGTATTGAAACTGCTGGAATTCAGATAATCTTTTTTAGCCAATTGAGAACTTGAATATGATATTCAAGCTGGTTTTAGAAAAGGCAGAGGAACCAGAGATCAAATTGCCAACATCTGCTGGATCATGGAAAAAGCAAGAGAGCTCCAGAAAAACATCGATTTCTGCTTTATTGACTATGCCAAAGCCTTTGACTGTGTGGATCACATTAAACTGTGGAAAATTCTGAGAGAGATGGGAATACCAGACCACCTGACCTGCCTCTTGAGAAATCTGTATGCAGGCCAGGAAGCAACAGTTAGAACTGGACATGGGACAACAGACTGGTTCTAAATAGGAAAAGGAGTACGTCAAGGCTGTATATTGTCACCCTGCTTATTTAACTTCTATGCAGGGTACATCATGAGAAACGCTGGACTGGAAGAAACACAAGCTGGAATCAAGATTGCCAGGAGAAATATCAATAACCTCAGATATGCAGATGACACCACCCTTATGGCAGAAAGTGAAGAGGAACTCAAAAGCCTGTTGATGAAAGTGAAAGAGGAGAGTGAAAAAGTTGACTTAAAACTCAACATTCAGAAAATGAAGATCATGGCATCTGGTCCCATCACTTCGTGGGAAATAGATGGGCAGACAGTGGAAACAGTGTCAAACTTTATTTGGGAGGACTCCAAAATCACTGCAGATGGTGACTGCAGCCATGAAATTAAAAGACGCTTACTCCTTGGAAGAAAAGTTATGACCAACCTAGATAGCATATTCAAAAGCAGAGACATTACTTTGCCGACTAAGG
>SJYT01071305.1:0-19791 GCA_006410635.1 Cephalophus harveyi | reverse complement strand
GATGGTGACTGCAGCCATGAAATTAGAAGACGCTTACTCCTTGGAAGAAAAGTTATGACCAACCTAGATAGCATATTCAAAAGCAGAGACATTACTTTGCCAACTAAGGTCCGTCTAGTCAAGGCTATGGTTTTTCCTGTGGTCATGTATGGATGTGAGAGTTGGACTGTGAAGAAGGCTGAGCGCCGAAGAACTGATGCTTTTGAACTGTGGTGCTGGAGAAGACTCTTGAGAGTCCCTTGGACTGCAAGGAGATCCAACCAGTCCATTCTGAAGGAGATCAACCCTGGGATTTCTTTGGAAGGAATGATGCTAAAGCTGAAACTCCAGTACTTTGGCCACCTCATGCAAAGAGTTGACTCACTGGAAAAGACTCTGATGCTGGGAGGGATTGGGGGCAGGAGAAGGGGACGACAGAGGTTGAGATGGCTGGATGGCATCACTGACTCGATGGACACGAATCTGAGTGAACTCCGGGAGTTGGTGATAGACAGGGAGGCCTGGCGTGCTGCTATTCATGGGGTTGCAAAATTCGGACACGACTGTGATTGAACTGAACTGATGATCCTGATGATCATCAGTTTTGGAAGAGTTGGATAAAAACTTGGAATGGGTTTATACTAAGATGCAAGGGGATGGTATTAAATTGATCCAGAAAGCTGAGATTTTTTTCTTTTTTGACTGTGCTGTGTGGCATGCAGGATCTTAGTTCCCTGACCAGGGATCGAACCCATGCCCTCTGCATTGGGAGCATGGGGTCTTAACCACTGGATTGCCAGTGAGTCCTGAGATTTTCTACTTGGTCTCTTCCCTCACTATCAGCTATCACTCCAATAGTATAGCTGTGATGCTATTACTTTACTTTCCATTGGATTCCTGACTTCTGGTTTTCAGCTGATAATCAGATGACTAAGACATTGAAAGTCAGATAAGTGGGGCATTTTTACATTTTCTAAAGGATATGTAACATATATAATCATTTGAATTAGAAGAATCTTTTCTATATAGAATTATAGAATCAAGTAACTTAAATAGTAATAACAAGTAAAGCTGGGTCATGTGTGATTCTATGTTTTAAATACCTTGTATATTTTTGGGAGAAGTAATAAAGACTTGAAAAAATTACTAAGTGTTCAATTCTAAGACTGTTTCATATTATTACCAAAATAATCAAAATGTGAGTTATTTTACTAAGTCACCCTTTTCAAGTTATAGCCATTACAGAAGAATTTTTAAGACTTTAGATGTTCATTATTTTTTGAACAGGCATTATTTTTATAGTTCAAAATTTAAAAGGCACAAAAGGTAAAATGCCTCCCTGTCTTTCTGACTATAAGCTCCCAGGAGGAAACTAAGCTCTTTGTGATCTTTCACAAAGGCAGTCTATACATGAAAAAGACCTCCACGCCCCAGAAAAGTGTGTCTGTGTATATAATGTGTAGAGGGATTTGATATTAATGACTGAGGCAAAAAAAAAGGCTTATAACAAACACCCTTCACAGTTTTGATGAGCAGAATATAAGAGTCAAGAATACAATCTACTAAACCACACTAAAGCACAGGCTTGCTGTGCTTTGTCAGCAAATTACCATACCCATTCCAATGAAAATCAGAAAGCAAAACGGGAAAATGACCTAAGAAAATGATACATGGCAGTCATGGAATAGTCATCCTATACTATTTGTGTCATAAGATGACTTTCTACTGAGAACTGCAATCTTCCTTGACAGTGTGTCCTTTCTGAAGTTGTTCAGAGTTGTTCAGAGTACCACACCTACTTTCAATACTGAAAACATTTTATAGAGTTTTAGGAATTAGGGTTCACCTTTACTGTGAAAATCATGATCACTTTCTGTCCTAAAACTGTAGTAATACAAAGCTTTAAGATGGCTTCTTTGAAAGTTTCTTGCCCTCCAATTACACTAAAAATAAATAAATACAATACAATACTATACCTTATAAGAAAATGAAAAGAAAAAATCATCACGCACTAAAAGCAGATTGGCAAAGAGAAAATAATGGACATTTATTGTTTGAAGGGCTTCTATAATTACTATATATCAGGACATACCACATATCTGCAATATGTGAGTGCAAAATAAATGCAAACTATTATTATAAATATGCTTAAGGGACATCACCAGTGTAATATTTCTGTATTTTAGACTATTCCAAAATAAAAGCAGACTTAAAACCTCAGTTCTTTGGCCTTGATGGCATTTTCAAGCTAAAACTTTTAGATAAAATTCAATGTGAGACTAGACAACAGAAATATAAAGATAAACCTTATACTAAAGATAAACCTTATTTTAATGATTTTACTGAGATGTATATAATAAAAACTAAGTAAAACAACCTCCAAGTAAAACAATTCAACTCGCATGAATATTCTTGTGTTGAAACACACCAGAAGGCTTTCCAATGTGAGATCACTCTGGGATAACAAAAGTCCCTGTGATCCCGTGATTTCCACCCACCAAGGCAATGGCACTATTTTCTATGTGATACTCATGAGAACATTATTTTGATGGCTTTTACTTTGGTGAATAAGCCTGCTGCTGCATGCCTAAAACATCTAAATGGATCCAGTAGTGTCTGAAACTTAGAGATCCCCAAGGAAGCCCAGTGCCGGCTCCGTCACAGAAAAGAGCTAACTGCAGCATCAGGAGAAATAGGATTATTGGAAATTTACTGCCAATGGCCAGGGATTGACCTGACTGCCTTTCTGTCCAGGAGGTAAAGGCCAAAACTAATCTAATGGCTGTGAACAAAAAGAAACTAAATTATTACTGTCCATTCTAATTAAGGATCCAAAGTAAATTACACACAGAAAAACCAAAAAAATCACCTACGCTTTAAACAAGGTAAAACAGCCTGGGAGCCACTTGGAAGTTTTAGGGAAAAGAGCCTTTAGGGAAAGAGCCCTAATCTAGGGTCACTCTCTGAGAACCCTTGATCCAGACAACAGGTTGGACAAACAAACAAAAAACTCAAACCCCGAAACAGCCAAATATGCGTTTGTTGTGTGACGAGTCTGAGATGTCAAATGATATTCACTGGTTGAAGTCATATCTAAACATGTTATTACCAGCAAATGACAAAATTTTTTTAAAAATCAAATCTTAGGTGTTTTTTCTAAAGCTAATAATTAAAATAAGTATGTTCAAAGACTACAGCAAGGGCATCAAATACGCCTCAGTTAAAAAAAAAAAAAAGGAAAAACAAAACAAAATGTAAGCAAAGGCCCTCACACACACACTCACACACACACACACACAAATCCAGATGATCTTTCTCCCCGCTGGAAGGCCTCACCTGCGGCTGCACTGGAGGCTCAGAAGGCAAGCTGTGGGATGACCTGCTCCGAGGGGGTGGCTGCGGGGGCGTTTCCAGGCTGGGCTGCGGGGCAGCCTGGGGCAGAGGTGCGGCCACCGGGATGAGAGGCTCCTGCATCTTCTGAACAGTTGGCGCAAGAGAAGGCGGCACAGGAAGGGCAGCCTGAGGCTTCAGGGGTTCGGGAAGAAGAGCTGACCCTAAAGAAAGTCATTTCCAGATGTTAGGTATTCCCTGGAAAATCGAGTTTATCCTTCCTTTCAGGAAATGGTAGGAGATTCCAGTCCCTGTCCCAGCCCCCAGTAGCCCCTTTATTATGGCATACAGAAAGATAGGATAAGAAAAAAGAGAGAGAAAGAAAGAAGGCTATCTCAATTCGAGTTAGTTGTATAAAGTGAGAGACTGCACAAAGAGAAAAGAAAAGAAGCAGAAGGGAAGGATACAGAACGGCACTGCTGTTTCGACTACGGGTCTACCTTTCAGTACTTCTGAGGGCTTGCTTTGGCTTTCAGGAGTCAGTCTCCCAGCAGATGCCCGTGCATGGCTCTGGGGGGCGCTGATGACTCCAGCACGGGGCGGAATAATCTAAAGATGGGAAATGAAAACCACTGAGACATTTACCTTATCTGCAACGGACAAGATTTGGTGAAAACACTGTTTGTGCATCTTGTATCATTTCCTCAGCCTCTTGTCATTCAAATGGCTCTATTTATTGCCATATAATCATAAGTTTCATTTTTTTTTTATTACGGATTAACTTTTATTGGTGCATAGTTACCTTACAATGTTGTGTTGGTCTCTACTCTTCAGCAAAATGAATCAGGCATATATATATATATATATATATATATCCCCTCCCTTTTGGATTTCCCTCCCATTCAGGTCATCACAGTGCCTTAAGTAGAACTCTCTGCGCTATATACAGTAGTTTCTCATTAATTATCTATTTTATACATAGTATCAATAATATATATATGTGTGTGTCTATATGTGTCAACCCGAATCTCCCAATTCCTCCCCTGCCCTTTGGTATCCACACATTTGTTCTCTATGTCTGTGTCTCTATTACTGGTTTGCGGATAAGATCGTCTACAGTATTTATCTATATTCCACATATATGGGTTAATACACAATACTGTTTCTCTCTTTCTGACTTACTTCAATCTGTATGATACTTTCTAGGTCCATCCACATCTCTACAAATGACCCAATTTTGTTCCTTAAGCTTCAAAAATCTTCCTTTTTATTTTTCACTGTTTACTATGTGCCAGGCACTGTGTTAACTAAGCACTGGGTATGAATTTACATTTCAATGTCCAAATGGCCTTGGGGGGTAAGGTATTATTTTTATCATCTCTAATTTAAATGAAAATGAAGAAATGTATACAACTGTCCCAAAGCCATAGAGTTAGAAAATAAAGCCAGGAGCTGAACTCAGGGCCCGTGTTCTTTATTTTGTATCATACTGCCTTACTGGGACGATTTTACAGGTCATGAGGAGATGGAGCGGGACATACACTGTGGAACAAACAGGTTTACCAAAAACTACACTGAGGCTGTTTTTCTTTATTAAACACAGAGGTTAAATACTCTGGAATGGCTAACTCAATGTGCTGAAATACAAAGGCTGGAAGATACACTGGGGAAATAACATTCTTTTCTATCTTCACATGTCTGCTGAAGGCTTTAAGCACTCAGTACCTTTTTCTTATTTTTTTATAAATTGGAGGATAATTGCTTTACAATATTTGTTGGCCTCTGCCATACATCAATATGAATCAGCCACATGGAGGTATATGTCCCCTCCCTCCTGAATCCCTCACAGATACACACATGTCCCCTCCCTCTTGAACACCCCTCCCATCTCCCACCCCCTCCCAGGCTTCTACAGGGTTGAGCTCCTCGATTCCCACTTGCTATCTGTTTTACATATGGTAATATATACGTTTGCATAGTATTCTCTCAGTCAGTCACACCCTCTCCTGCCCCCGCTGTGTCCACAAGTCTGCTCTCTCTGTCTTGCTCTCTCTGTCTGCGTCTCCACTGCTGCCCTGCCAACAGGTTCATCAGTACCATTTTTCTAGATTCCATGCATAAGCAAAAGTTACAAATGTAAGCGCACAAAATCCTGACTTTCCTTCCCTATTCTTACAATATTCAGTAAGCAAAGTACTTTGTGGGAAGTGGTAGTCGGTGAATAACAATTTCTCCTTTTTAAAAAAACAAACAGGGAAGTGGATAATGGCTATTTTAGGTATATTTCACAGACACTTTACTTTGGAGCATAATATTATATATAGAAAAAGGGCTTCAGGTTGGCTACAAGACAAAAAACACAATATCTCTGTCTTAGAAATCTTTTAAGAATTTCTTAGACTCTTGAAGTAGTTTCATTAGCAGAAGTTTCTTCATTTCCAGGTATAGTCACAGTTCCCAGGATTCAGCTAGTGGCCTCCCAATAAGCCCAGGCTCCACCAGACTGACACTGGTTTCTCTTTCCTTTTCTTTTTTTCTTTGAATTACTTGTTCTATCCCAGAGAAAATTTTCATGCAGGTGAATAACAGAATAATTCTGTGTATAACAAAACACAGATAAACATGCAGAAAAACACAGACTTACAACGCAGGGTGAAACCCTGCAATGCCATCTGCTCTCCTGGGGTTAAACCTTTAGAACTGGTTTTAGCTGACAGATAATCATCAGTGGGCTTCCTGGAATCTAATTTTAAAATCTTTCTGGACTTCCCTGGCGGTCCAGCGGTTAAGACTTGTGCTTCCACTGCAGGGAGTGCGGGTTCAATCCCTGTTTGGGGAACTAAGATCCCGCATGCCTCGAGGTGTGGCAAAAATAAATAAAAAGGAAATAAAAGTAAAATAAAACCTTTCTGACTGAAGAATGACTTTACGTCATTAATTACTCAGATGATGTCATAAAAAGTTGCCCTAGTACATCACTTCCCCATATATTTCAAGATTCTAAGATATTTATTTAGTGACTGTAATAACTTAAATGTACCACTTTTATTCAAATAATGAAGGATGCTTTTCCTTCTGAAGAGGATGTTAGAATACCATTCGAGTTGAAGGTGGGACTGCCCTGGTGGCTCAGTGGTCAAGAATCTGCCTCTCAATGCAGAAGTGGGTTTGATCCCTGGGTTGGGGAGATCCCCTGGAGAAAAAATGGCAACCCACTCCAGTAATCTTACCAGGGAAATTTCATAGACATAGGAGTCTGATGGGCTACAGTCCATGGGGTTGCAAAGAGTCAGACACAACTCAGCAAGTACACACACACACACACACACACACAACTCAGAGAGTAAAACACACACACACACACACACACGAAGGTACCTTGAAGAGCATCAAGTCTAATTCCCCCAGTTTAGAATTGAGGAAATTGGAGTCTTAATGGGCCCGTGATTTCTTCAGGGTAACACATTTGAATAGTAGCAAGTTGGGACCCAGGACCTAGACCTCCTGGCTCGCAAGCAAGGCGCTGCCTACCGGTCTGGCTGCACTGTGTCCAGCAAGTCCCGGGCCTGGCAGTCCGGCTTGAGGTGGAAGCTGGCTGCGTCCTGGAACAAAGGCATCACACCATGTAGCTCAGGTGTTTGTTTTTAAAGAAAGAAACAAGAAACCATGCACTTATACCCACACTGTCTATTCATGGTCCAGCTTTAAGGTTAAGTAGCTGAATTCAAATGTTTACCTAGATTATCTCTCCGTGTCGTTCCTGGGCTTTTGGGTGCTTTGAAGCAGGAAGGAAAAAAAAATTATCCATAAGTAAACAATCAAGCCATATTATATAATATTAGCTAGCTGTTCTGTTTCAACCAGCAGAAATGGGGGCACGAGGTGGAAAAAGAAAACCAAAACAAACTATTCTGCTTTAGAAATGTTGGAGGGTATTATCAGCCCTTTAGAAAATACCCCCAAAAGAGAAAAATTTAGACTACTGAGAGTGACATTGATGGGACAAGTTGGCAATTGGTCTGATACCTCATTTGGAAGGTAACTTTCCCAACAGAGCTCTTTCCTGTGAATCCTGAAAACACATGGTCAGTTCGGGGGAACAGTCACAAGATGTGGCCCCACTGCTTCCCAGAGCTTGGTGGACTCAAGGCTCCAGGACCAACAGACACGCACTTTCCGAGTCACACAAGACACCAAACAGCACTGTTTCAGGGCTTCATGCTGTAGACATCAGTACGGATAGGGACTCTTAAAACAAGATCTTTTGGATTTCTACAGAAAAACCCTATCATTAAAGTAGAAGGTGGGTACTGCTTATTACAATATCTGCCTTATGCAAGACAGCGTTGAAATACTGCTCAAACGCATTCAAAATGTAGGAGAAGACTGAAATGAAATAAACTACTATTGGGGCCAAAAGGAGTAGGAGACACTATTAAGGTCAGCATCTCAGATTTCTTCTTTTTGAAAGGAAATTCAAGTGTAATTGTTCTATGAAACCCATCAGACTTTTAATAACTATAATCTTAATGAATGGCTTCCAGTTTTAATAGCCTTTTAAGCAAATTTACTCAGCATATTTATGTTATCTGAAGTTGATTAAAAAATACTATATCCTTGGACTGAATTAACAAGGTTTAATTATTAATTTTTAAAACTTCAGAGTTAGTATAGTACATTTCTAAACATTTGACTTATTCTGAAAAGATTTTTGAAGGCATTCTTCTTAAAATAATACTGTACATTAATTTCACATCTTAAGTGTATATGAAATATGTCTATACAGAACAGCTCAAAACAACATTAAGAATTGCAGAGAAAGTAGATGGACAACCATCAGAAACTACACAACACAGAATGAAAAGAGAAAAAATACGAAGTTACAAGAGATACATAAGGAGGTGGAGGGGGAGTTTACAGTTGGACCAAGAAAAGATTTGGTATGTCTTTAAACATCGGAGGGGCTGACATTTAGGAATAAAACAAGAGATCCATTTCTACAATGCAAACGTCTTGTTACCTTCCATCTCTCGCCTAGCTACCCCCGGACTGGGAGGGGCTCCAACACCTTTTTAGAAAGAGAACAGAAGCTGTGTGTTGTTCAGGGCCCATAGAACAGAGGGAAAGGCAGGCACACAAAACAGTTTCTGAGTTAAACGTCCTTTTGCAAAAAAAGTTCTTTCACTGCTTCAAATTTCTTCAAAGATACCTGTATAAACCAAAGTGCCTCTAGATGCCTGGCCCAAACCTGATCCTGGTCCTTTCTTCAGTTAGAATTGAAAGGAGAAAATAGTTTTCTTTTTATATCTGACATCATGGGAGGATTCCCTGGAGAAAGAAATGGCAACCCACTCCAGTATTTTTGCCTGGAGAATCCCATGGACAGAGGAGCCTGGTGGGCTATGGACCATGGGGTTCCAAAGAATCGGATACCACTGAGTGACTAACACTTTCACTTCTTCACCTAGCGGTAGGGAATTTGAAAATATGTGTAATGAAAGTCTTTGCTTTTTAATCATCTCATTCTTTATATTCAGAATTAAACCACTAATAAAAGCTCCAATATTTGCCCGTCATAAAGGAAAAAAAAAACTGAAAGTTCCAATTTCATTTTAAATCTCTATGAGACTATGTTAGTCCCTTAGAAGGTAATTTTCAATGCATTATTAAAAAAAAAAAAAAGAACTCTAAAAGTACTATAATTACTTTCAGGTTATTGCCTTCAAGTAGTTCTTGGTTTATAGGGTTAAAAAAATATGCTGCAAAGACTGCCTACAAAATAATTATGAAGAGAAGCAATTTTTTTAAAACTACATCAGATTTCTAAGTAAATCACTGAATTGCTAATATGTATAGCTTTTCACAAATTTCTTTAAAATTTTTATTTTTCTACAGATTGGTTTCCTAATTAAAGGGGAAGATAAATCTTCCATGAAGCTATAAATCAAAGCACAAGTCTGAAATGGGCAAAAAAATCAATGTCTTCTTTAAGTTAGCGGAAAAGTTATCCTTCAGTAGTATCTTACAGAATGGTGCTCAAAGAACTTTGTTACCCTTATTACCCAAAGTCGTTAAAGTCTGCACACAGCACAGTCACTCTGTGACAGCATGTGAGTCGGTCGGCAATGTGCTCAGGCAGCGGGAGCAGGGAGAGACCAGCTGCCTGCGCACAGTGAGCCCTAATGACACTAAAACTGGGTGAGTAACAGCTCTTCTGTGGGACTGAGACTTTCTGCCTCAGGCTTTCTTGAGAACTAGATTAAATAAACTTGTCAAATGTATGCCTCTAGTTGAGCTTTATGAGAGTCTTCAAGTAAACAAGTAAACTACAAAAAGTGACCCATGTGTTAAGAATTTCTTTATCGAAATATATAACAGAGACTTGTTCTTCTATTTTAAAAATGAGGCATGAATGTTATGATGTTATGATAAAGCCATGCAAAATGAAAGCTATATTTCAGATAATTATGATAACTTTAAATTGCATTCCTAGGACATTTTGCTAATTCATAGGCTACTGGCAAGACGTACTAGAGTTCTAATATAATCCAATATAATCAAATCCTTGGGAAACCACCTATCTTCACTGTGTTTGGCTCACTTTATCTTTATAACCTAATTGACTATATTTATTAATAAAAAGCATATCAGGCCTTAAGTAATTCAACTCTGCTTATCTGGGAAATGGAAGGTCTTGTTAATTCTAATAATATTCACTAATAAAATCAAGCTTTAATCTTTTACCAGAAATATAATGAAAGTTTGGAGTTATTTTTAAGTTGGCATATAAATGTCATTCATTTTGGCTTTCATCAAAGAAACCTAAAATGTCATCGAGTTAAAGGGCTCAAACTCCAAAAAAATTAATGAACCAAGATCCATACATTATAACAAATATAAATGGTTACCTCCAAACTCTTTTCTAGCAGGTGCAGGACTCCTAGCTCCTTATAGTTCATAAGAGAATATGCAGCAGAAAGGAAATGACATTAAATAAAGAATTGAAATGTCAAAGATTTACTATAGTTTCCAAGGTGTCAAATATCATGTAGAGACTACATATTCATATCTTGGTGCTATAAAAAAAGCTATTATGTAACGCAAATACTTCTAACAGAAACAACACTATACTTATTTTAAAAGAACATTTAAACAAATATATAAAACTGTAAACATAAAGATGTATGTTCTTCAGGTCTAATCATGCATTAAATTTTTTTTTTCATTTTTAAATAATCATGCATTTTACAGAAATCAGTACAACCACATCAAATTAGCAAAAACAAACAAATGTTTCCTGCATGCTTGTAAGAGGCCAGCTCTGAAAACATGTCACAGGAATCTAGCTGTTCTGTCACGCCTATGCTGTTTGTTAGAGAAAAGCTAACTACGGAAGTAGCACCAGTGACAGAAAACTGATAAAATCTAAAAGCGAGCGTTTCAAAAACATGCAAAACATTTTTCAGCAGAGTGGTGAAATCCAGCAGAGATGGAAATATAAGGATTTGTCACCTGACGGCGGAGGCGGTCGTTGTGGGGGAGCTGGACGTGCAGGAGGAGCAACTGGGCGGGGAGGGGGAGGCCGCTTGGGTTCCAGGGTCTGGGAAGAATCTTTCTGCTGCAGCTGTGCCGCCGGCAGAGTGTCAACAGGAGAACCTACCAGAAAAAAGTACCTTAGGTAAGAGGATCAGGTTCCAAGGAACCAGCACATAGGTACTTTCTAGAGGTGTATGATAAATTATTTAGCAAAATAATTTGTACTACAGAGGAATAACACACATTTTTAGTATCAATAACACAAGCAGCTGTGCTATTACCTTACCCTGTGCTACTACGGGAGCAATCAGGTTACTCTCTGGACTTCTTACCCAGGCCCCAGGTACTGAAAGGGGATTTACTGAGCAGCCCTAACGAGATGGCATGAAGTATTGTGTGAGTTAGGTCATTTGCAATCCAATCTGCTGGCCAGGAGAGAGAAGAAAAAGCAAAGGGAGCCTCTTCTCTCTATGCCTTAACTTATCCTGAATTTACTGAAGGAAGCCCATCCTCTGAGGTCTTCCCTCGTGGGTCAGTGGTAAAGAGTCTGCCCGCCAATGCAGGAGATGCGAGTTTGATCCCTGAATCGGGAAGATCTCCTGGAGAAGGAAATGGCAACCCACTCCCATATTCTTGCCTGGGAAATCCCATAGACAGAGGAGCCTGGCAGGCCACAATCCATGGGGTTGCAAGATAGTCAGATATGACACAGTCACTATTTAACAACGGTCCTCTAAGAGTAGCATGGGGGAGCTTGAGAAACTGCTGAAATAAAAGGTATTTTTCAAGGATACTGGTTAGTGTGGAACAGTGACTGAACTGTGTGATGTAACAACTTCCAGAGAAAAACCTTCTGACTTTGGAGGAGTCATGACTATCAAGTTGAATTCAAAATACTTGTTTTGTCTCTTTCTGCTTCCTATTATAATGCAGGCAATGTACAGATAGTTAAGCCCAAAGAGTTATGGGTTCTGACCATAATGCTTAAAAATCATCAGTGATAAGCCATGGACAAACCTGCCACATAGAAAAAGGATGAAGTAAAGTTCTCATCTAGTGACAGCAATGAGCTTCCTCTTCACTTAGGGGGGAACCATCTACAAAGTTTCCTCTTTTGTATGCACAGAAAACATGCTACATTTTAGCCCATGGATGTGAAAGTTAAGCAAAAATAGCTCTCCAAAGGAGATCTGAAGGCATCAGAGGTTTAACCATCTAAAATCAAACATATCAGCCCAGGAAGTCATTCAAAACTTGAAATAAAACACATACTTTGTGAAGCGGGGGGCCCGGGCGTTCTGGACGGAGCTCGACTTGGTCTCACAGGGAGGGAAGGCACAGGCCCCTCCGATATGGTAGGTGACTGGCAGGGACTGGTCCGGGGTGAAGAACCGGGGGACGTGCCAAGGCCAGAACTGGAAGACGGCTGGAGATGCTGAGGAAGGATCTCCTCTACCTCAGCACTATAGTCATCCACATCACCTGAGAAAACGCAAGGTCAGCCACCTTACCAGCACATTAACTTTCTCAGAGATTTCTCCCCCCACAGTCTAGGCTTAAGGGGTTAAATATATAAAATAAACACCTTAACATGATGATACTGCAAACATGTATAAGTTAAGCATGTGGGCATATATAAAGAGTTTATATGTATACAACTAGAATTAGTGCAAATGTTCTCGTACAGTAGAAAAAGTAATTAAAGATAGTCCCCTGGGCTTCCCGGGTGGTCCCATGGTGAAGAATCTGTCTGCCAATGCAGATGGACATGGATTCAATCCCTGGTCTGGGAAGTTTGCCCATGCCACAAATACTGAAGCCTGTGCACCAGAGAGAGTAGCCCCTGCTCACCACAGCTAGAGAAAGCCTGTCCATAGCAACCAAGACCCACCACAGCCACTAATTAATTAGATTACTTAAAAAAAGACAGTCACGGGGACACAGTAATACCTATGGCTCATTAATGCTGATACTGGCAGAAACCAGCACAACACTGTCAAGCAATTATCTTTCAATTAAAAATAAACACATTTAATAATAATAATTAAAAAAAAAGTCTCTTGTCTCAGAGCAACAGGAGGCCCAGTGGCGGCTAACATCTGGGGCTGGGTTGACTCCACAGCTGTCAATGCGCCCTGAGCAGCGCTCTCAGTGCTGGCTGAGTTGGACGCTCACTGCCCTCCCTCCAAACCTGCCTGCTAGTCTATGGAACCGCCCTCATGGCAGACACAGTCACACACCCTTCCCCTGGAAGTCTCCTCACTACTTGGTGCCCTTGGCACCCCTACCTGACACGTAACCCTCTCTGCTTTAATTAAACAGGCAGGAGTTGGTTCTCCCCGAGGTCTCCTCACCTCCGTTTTCCACAGGATCGGGAAGTGGCGTCAGGGAGCCCCATGCCACTGATTCCAATTCCAAAACTTTAATCTTCCAACCCTGAACAAAAAGGCCTCTTTATTTCTGGAGGTTGTGCGTTCTAGAATTTATATAACGCCCTCAACCCCCGTTTGCCGCCATAATCTCCCACCTCCACCCTTTTGGTCACTTGAACCCATTCATCGAGGACCAAGGAGAGAGCAAGACGGTAAGCTGGGCCCCGCCATCTTTCTGGGTGACACTGAAGCCACTGGATAACGTAACAACAACCTGACGCTTTGCCCTGCTGACGCGCTCCTCTACTCCACACTCATGCCCCTCGGAACCACAGTGCCTCTGAAACAATAAACTCAAACACTTCCCTCTGACCGCCTTCCCGCCTCTCAGTCTTGCCCTTGGCTACTCTGTCCCCACTTCTGACTTCACCAGGACCCAGGCCTTCGATCCCTCTTCTTGGAGCCCCTACTGGATTTTGCAGCTGTCCCTGCAGCTGTCCTCACATCCTCTGGTTCTTGCTGTGGCCGGTCCCCTCCTGCACTATTCTTCCGTCACCCCTGTGTCAATTCTGCGGTCTAATCTCTCCATGACCGCAGACGGGCTGCTGGGTGCTCCAGACAGACAACCGTGTGGTCCTAAGGACTGCAGCTGTGTTAACTCTGTGGTTTCAGCCTCATCTGGGCTCCCATGGCCTCTTGGCCAACCCACAGTTCCCTGGCAGGCTCCCCATCTGACTGCTTCTCAGGAGCTTTGACTTGAATCTTCTCAGCCCTCCTAAAACTGCGTGCTGCCCACCTCCTTAAACTTCACAAAGAAAAGGGAAGTCCTAAGGTGGGAACCCCTCTCTTCAACAACCTGCCCCCCAGCTGTACCCTAACCGTATCTATGGGTGGAAAGGGTGGGGTTCTGCCCACCACCGGTTGCCCTGACCTTCCCCAGCAGCGTCAGCCCTTTCCATCAGGATTAAGCTCCTCAAGTGTCTCCACTTCAAAACAGCACTACAGGGAGCAACTGTGTTCACCTCTTTCTCCCGCCTCAGGCACACTTCTGTCGAGAGTTGTCTACAGGCACTTTCTGTACTTCCTCGTCTTCCATCCACACCCCGATTTACCACCATCTGGCTTCTTCACTCCACTGAAATCACTCTCTTGAATGTCACCAACAGCTTCCTCCCCTGGTTCCAAGCCCAAAGGGCAAGATGTGGCGCTTACTTCTTCTCGCCCTGCGACAGAGGACGCTATAGATCACTTTTCCTTATCATCTTTTCTTCACTTGGTCTTTAAGCGCTATATTCTCCTGGCTCTCTGACATTTCTAGTCGTTTCTTCTGCTTCCTTTTATGGGCCGCCTTCTTCTGCCTGTCCTTCAAAGTCTCCATGTCGGTTCCATCCCAGGAAGTCCTCTCCCATCTATGTATCAGGTTTCTGGCCAAGCAAATCCAAACGCAGGGCCTTAGCTATCATCAAAGCTCTGGGCTCTCTGCTTAGTGCCAGGCCCACATGCCCACAGCCTACTTCTGGACCCGATGCACCCCACAGATGCCTCAACTTCAACACATTCAAAACCAAACTCAAGATTCCCTGCTGGTCCAGTGGCTAAGACTCCGTGCTCCCAATGCAGGGGGCCCAGGTTTGATCCCTGGTCAGGGAACCAGATCCCACATGTCACAACTAAGAGTCTGCATGCTACAGATCCTGCATGCTGCAACTAAGACCCAGTGCAGCCAAATAAATACTTCAAACAAAACAGAAAAGAAATTCACCTTCCATCCACACCCAGTCTTCTCCCTGCTCTTTCTTCCCTTCCTCTTGCACAAGCACATCTGCATCGTCTACTTAGATCCTTTTGTCCCCTTAGGTCTCTGCACATTCCTTCTTCCTGGTTCATGTCTATCTATCCTCTTTAATCTGATTCTCAGTCTTCAGATTTTCAATTTCAATTTCTCTGGGTATATTCTTCTAACTGTCCAACTCTAAGTTAGGCGACTATCCCAAGAACTACAGCAGCACTGTTCATGACTGTGTTGATGTCACTGTCCGCTTACTTGTATGTAACACCCACTGAGCTGTGACTTTAGGGACGGCAAGGATGCCATCTGTTGAATTTCCAGCACTTAGCATGTAACTGGCATATAAAAGGTACTGCATAAACGTGTGGACTAAGCAAACAAATGAACAGAGAAATGTGAAAACAAGCTGATCTTCTAAGGTGTTCAACTCTTAAATGTGTTACCGAGAGGTACAGGATATCACAATACGGTATATTGCCCTTTTATAAACTAAGGTATGCATTTTAATGAAAAATATGTTAAAATAATATAGCAGATACAGCATTAAAAAGCAAATACATTTCTTAATCACATTTAAGGAAATTATTATATTAAGATAACCTGGCCCAACTCTTAAACTTGAGATGATTACATCTACGTGAGTGGGTTCAGTTTCAAATGTGTTCCCAGCCACTTTAAGAATTTTTTAAAAGTGACTTTGAAATATATCCTCTTTGGTTGTAAATATTTGGAACTCATTTCTGCACAGAGCTCCTACTCTTCTACTTTAACTACAACCAGTGGAACCAAACCACACACCAAAAATACCACTTTGTGCTTTTATCACACAAGGACATAAACTAACTATTGTAAAGGTCTTGACCTTTGTATGGCAGAAGGGCACACACATCTGGAGTCTGAGTAACAAGCAAAAAACACACAATACGATGTAAACTAAATCTGATTAATACTTCTCTGTTACAAGAAGAAAGAGAAGGATAAATTTGGAGACTGAGACTTTGCTGATGGGAAGGAAACCTGTCTAGAAGGATAGATGTCAATGTGTTCCATGAGCAGACCTTCCATATCGAAGTCGGCCGTGACCTCCGCGTCTTCACCTAGGAGGGTGGAGCTGGTTGATGATGGCAAGGGGATGTTGATTTTCTCTAAGCTCATTTCTTCTTCCAAAGTTTTGATCCAGTCTGGACTTTTTAAAGTAATTGTTATAGTCCTACCCAGTAACTGGTTGAGTAAAAGAGATACAAAATTAAAAATTCATTGGCATGAAAATTAAGAATCTTAGAATAAAGTGTCTAAGTTATAACAATAGTATAGGCTTAACTCAGCTAGATTCATTCAACACAATCATTTCACAGATACTGTTTTGTCACCTAGTTTCAAATGTCCCCAGTCCTCCCTTTAAAATCCTACGTTAGGGAGTTTCCTGGTGGCCTGGTGGTTAGGACTCCAGGCTCTCACTGTCATTGCTGTTGTTCAGCTGCTGAGTCATGGGCATCTCTGTGCGACCATATGGACTGCAGCATGCCAGGCTTCTCTGTCCTTCACTATCTCTTGGAGTTTGTTCAAACTCATGACCCTTGAGTTGGTGATGCCAGCATTGCCATGGTCCAGGTTTAATCCTCGACCTCAGAACTGAGATTTGGCCACACAGTGTGGCCAAAACAAAACAGCCTACTGCTGCTAATCTCAGGTCTTCTTTTCTAGGATGCACACAAATTTAAGTTTTCTTTGCTGCAGTAAATATCTTTCCCGGGCCAGATCTAATCTCACTGACAACTCTGCTACATAAATTTATACTTCCTTTGATTTTGATCCACAGATTATTTCCACATGAGACAATCAAAGAAAGGACAGTAGAAAATTCTTAAAAAATCACTTTCCTGTTCATTTAGACTTTTCAGCATTTCAAATGTCACAAGCATACTTAAGAGAATCTAAGATCATTTTAAATATTCAACAAAAATTAACCATTCTGAAAACACAAAGACTGGTATCTGTGAAACTGGCACACTGCTATTCCTAAAAAGTTGAGAAGCTTTTAGACAAAAGTATAGTCTAAAACAATCAATGTATTATAATCAAGTTACATTGTCCTGTCATATTAAAAATACTTTCCTTAAATGCTACTGACATCAGAATTCTTTCATGGCACAGTCTGGAAAGGCTGACAGCTGCCAGCCTGAACAGCACAGTCCTGTTTAATAGGAATTTAGTGTCCATGCTGAGATCTGAAGTCAGAACTAGGCAATAGGCTTCGTGGACCATTTATTTTTTTAAGTCAACAACCTTTGTTATGCATTCACCAAAGAATACTAACAAGTCTTCTTAAGCCTCAATCACTATAATGGCCACTTAAGATGTACTTCATCAAGAATATTCTCTTGGCAGAGATCAGAACCAAATTAAAAGGAAGAAATTTAGATGCTGGAAAAAAAAATGCTCAAGAAGGTTATCCTTTAGATTTGCTCTGCTTACACTGTACTTTTCCCAGATTCTCCCCTGAAATGTAAGAGTTCCTATCGATCTACTTGTATCTAGAAGATCTGGGCCGAAACAACTGTAATAACAAAGACAGAGGAGAGGTTTGGAAATGTCTGACTTTCAAAATGTTCTCCAGAAACATAATTTTTTCAGAATTTTGAAAATCTTTTAAGGGAGCTAAGGGTGGGTACTTTCTAAAAGTGTAACACAGACTTGAGGGTGAGGGATAGAGCTGAAAAAGAAGGGAGAAAAAAAACTAAACAAGGAAAATGACCAGGGGAAGGACAAAAGAAATATTCTAAAAAGGAGTAAGAGCTGACAAGGAATGCGAAATTGAGAGCTGCTCTTAAATATTAATGACACCACGGAAGGAGGAAAAGCTTAAGATATTAAAAGCAGAATTAAATTTAAAAATCAGTAATTTCTATATGGTGAAAACAACAAAGTCACATGATGAACTGGGAAGAACATGTACAGAACATTATGAAAAAGAATTAACATCAAGGGAGCTTCAAAAGATGAATGCCCCGGGGGGGAACACAGGCTAAGGTCATAAACAGCTTGCCAGAGAAGTATGAAACGACCAATTAATTGAAAAACTCTCCACTGAAATCTTAACACAGAAGTGACATACTACTTCTAGTTTTTCAGACTGTCAAAGTTAAAAAATAATTAGGATGTTGGATGTTAGGTAATCCGAGGCATCATGCAACTAAATATTAGAAACGAGTTTATATAATTTACTGCATGTATCTTAAAAATACCTCAGACACTAAATCACTTAATGGTTTAGATTCAACAAATGCTACTTTACCTCTTTCCCATTCAGGTTCAGAACACTCAAGGCAGAGCTTCCCTCTAAAAACGTAACCCACATTTTATCTTCCACAAATCTTTAAGGAAGAGAAAAACAAACAATAAAAAGACGTAATGAATACCTCAGATATAACCAGCCCAACGACTCGTCCAATGATTACTGATCAGCAAGGACTTACAGAGGCCAGGAAGCAAAAATACAAGCCTGGGAGCGGCAGGGCCAGCGGTGACCTGGAGAGGGCACTCTTTCCCTGAAAGCATTCAAATTCCTTTAGACACTGGGTTGGCCAAAAAGTTCGTTTGGGTTTCCCCTCAGAAGTTACGGGGAGAAATCCAAACGACCTTTTTCGTCAACCCAATACAGTGTTACTGTCTTGTCTGTCAGAAGGAATGGATCTGTGGAACTCCAAATGTGTGTTGTACTTTTTTCCTATTTTTACTCAATAGGATAGAAGCATTCTAGATTTTTCCCCCAATTAACAGAAGTAGCCTGCCCCATCTACATTTCCAGGAAATCTCTTATTTACATATAATTTACATATGGTGACTTCAGGCATTCCCTAACAGTTGGCTTATTCTAGAGCTGAAGGTTTAGCCTCCAGGTGACAGGGGACAGTATTCCTGTCCTTTACTTTCAGTGTCTCCCCTGTCTGTCCTACCTTGGTGGTCTTAAGGTGGAACAACCAGAATATTCTAGGTGAGGAGGTACCACATGGTTTTATAATGTCAGAATAACATTACCCTTGTTTTGTTACCAGTACTTGTTCTGTTACCAATACTTTTTCCAATGATAACAAGCATTTTGGGGAAAGCTTTTGGTTGCAATTTAATACTGTCAGGGGAGTGGGTAAGTTTCCTCGGTTCTGTCTTGACAGAACAAACATTTGAGGTGATGGACGTTAAAGCCCTTGGCGCATCACAGCTCTCAGACAGTGTTACAGCTCCCAGTTTTATTTAGAAAATAAAGGAAGATGCACTCTCGAGGCATGAGGGCATGCCGACCCAAAAGCTTTCCTCAAAATGCTTGTTATCATTGGAAAAAGTATTGTGAACTCTGAGCAAGAGTTTACACTTGCTCACAAGAACACTTATCTGCTTCTGCACTGCCCACTCACACAGTCCATGTGATGCTCCCAGTGGTTTGGCATTTTTGTACTTGGCAACGCTTACTGTCACTGGGAAATTTCACCATGTACTTGCTGGAGTCTTAAGATCTCTAGAGATTTTTTGTTTCATTTTAAACCTGTGGGGTAGATCTTTGTCAAACAATTTGAGGTAAGTCTAAATATAATTTCTTCTCTATTTTCCCATTTACTCTCAGAAAGGAGAGGAGGTTTCTCAGGCAAGCTTCTCATCCTACAAGAAACCAAGCCATCTTCATTCCGTGGGCTGTTCTGGTAAACACCTAAGGAAGCCTTTCCTTTCAGTTCAGTTCAGTTCTGTCGCTCAGTTGTGTCCGACTCTTTGCAACCCCATGCATCGCAGCAC
>SJYT01071303.1:204916-292872 GCA_006410635.1 Cephalophus harveyi | reverse complement strand
GCAAAGAGTCGAACACGACTGAGCGACTGAACTGAATTGAACTGACTCTTGAAAAACATTTCACTAAGTTCTCTTTTGCAGTTGGTAAAGGAGTATAATTCCAATAGGAACACTGGTCGATATTTTAATTTTTATTAAGGAATAAGTTGAAAGAAGATATACGTTTGAAGCTCACTTCTTAGTCAATAATGTGATTACTTCATGCGATCAGAAGATGGTTTTTGAGAAGAACATATCCTTGGTACATATTTGTTGGCTACTCACAAAGGAATAACTGAAGATGTGATATATTTTTACATTTGATATGGATTATCAACCTTTCCTTCATTACTTTTAAGTCTATACAATCATAAAACTGATTTGTAGTATTTTTAGATTTCCATGGTGTTCAAGTTCCTACCATGGCTAACTCAGCTAAAAATGTGATATCACTGAACACAGTCGGGGAGAGATGTGTAGCGATCAGCCACTGGACAGTATTTCCACCCTATGAACATGCTGGTGTTGTTCAGTGGCTAGCTCATGTCTGATGCTTTGCGGCCCCATGGACTGGAGCCCACCAGACTCCTCTGTCCACGGCATTTTCCAGGGAATACTGGAGAGGGCTGTCATTTCCTTCTCCAGGGGATCTTCCCAACCCAGGGATCGAACCTGCGTCTCCTGCTTTGGCAGATGGATTCTTTACCACTGAGCCACCAGGGAAACTCCAATATGGACATGAGAGATAGAGATAACCTCAAGGATATAGACAAAGGTGAAACATTGCCACATAGTAAGGAAGTGGTGAGCTTATTCACTTTTGTTTTTGATATAACTTCTTTAATTGTAAGCTTGTAGAATTGTAAGTTTGTAGAACTTTAATTCTAAGTTTGTTAATAGCAGCTATGTTCAACAAGGGCTTCCCTGATAGCTCCATTGGTAAAGAATCTGCCTGTAATGCAGGAGACCAGGTTCAATTCCTGGGTCAGGAAGGTCCCCTGGAGAAGGGATAGGCTACCCACTCTAGTATTCTTGGGCTTCCCTTGTGGCTCAGTTATTAAAGAATCTGCCTGTAATGTGGGAGACCTGGGTTGGGAAGATCCCCTGGAGAAAGGAAATGACAACCCACTCCAGTATTCCCCGGAAAATCCCACGGCCTGGAGAATTCCATGGACTGTATAGTTAATGGGGTCGCAAAGAGTTGTACACGACTGACTGACTTTCATTTTCACTTTCATGTTCAACAACCAACCGACTTGCAGGACTCACACAGATTGAACAGTTGGTCCCCATGAGTGGGTATCGGCTGGCTCCTGCATGTGACTGCATGTTTTCCTCTTCCTTGTGAATCTGGAATTTTTCAACATTTCAAAAGCATTACTTAAATGTACTAGATGCTAGGGATTCAGATGTACGGTCCTGTTTTCATGGAGTTTACAGTCTTCTTGAAGAAGCAAGTACACAGAGGAGTAATTTAGAGCCATTTTCCAAGTGTGTACTTCTGAAAATTCTAATGATTTTTTATTTATATTGGGGAATAGTTAACTTACAATGTCGTGTTAGGTGTAGAGCAAAGTGGTTCAGATATACATATACATGACTACAAGGAGATTGAACCAGTCAATCCCAAAGGAAATCAACCCTGGATATTCACTGGAAGGACTGATGCTGAAGCTGAAGCTCCAATACTTTGGCCACCTGATGTGAAGAGCTAACTCATTGGAAAAGACCCTGATGCTGGGGAAGACTGAAGGCAGGAGGAGAAGGGGACGACAGAGGATGAGATGGTTGGATGGCATCACTGACTCGATGGACATGAGTTTGACCAAACTCAGGGAGCTGGTGAAGGACAGGGAAGCCTGGAGTGCTGCAGTCCATGGGGTTGCGGAGTCAGACATGACTTGACTTAGGGACTGAACAAGAACATTCTTTTTCTATGTAGGTTATTACAGAATACTGAGTAGAGGTCCCTGTGCTATATAGTAGATCCTTGTTGATTCTCTACTTCATGTGTATCCGTTAATTCCAAACTCCCTTTCCCCTTTGGTAACCATAAATTTGTTTTCTTTGTGAGTCTGTTTCTGTTTTGTAGAGAAGTTCATTTGTATTGTCTTTTAAGATTCAACATGTGAATGGTATCATGTGATGTTTGTCCTTCTCTGTCTGATTTGCTTCACTTGGTGCGATCATCTCTAGGTCCACCCATGGTACTGCAAATGACATGATTTCATTCTTTTTTATGGGCAAGTAATTTTTTTGAATTACAGATAGAAAAATCCTGTTTGATGTGCATATTTATCCCACTATTTTCCAGTTAAGTTGTAGGCTTGGCTTTTTCTCTTTGGTCTCCAGGCTTCTGGCTAAAAATTTATTCTCTCAAAGAAGAACTTTGGGTAAGGCCCTGGAGCTAACAATCATGAGGCATTGTCTTCAAGTTGGCCTTTGAAGTCTGACTATTCCAAGCAGGGCACCGTCCCATAAAGAGGAGGGGTCCTCTGAACACCTTGTGATTTGTTTAAATTGCACTAACCCCTTCCTTTTTATCCTCAGAACATATCTGGAAGACTTCCACTCTCTTCCATGGGCAAGTGCAAATTCTGGATCCCAAGCGGAAATAAACACAGGGAGAAAAATTACAAAGCGCCCACTCACCCTTCGTTTAGAATAAAACAGGAGTCGTGTTGAGAGGGCTTCCTCCTTTTGTGGATTCCCTTCGAATCAGGGACTTTCCAAGACACAGCGGCACCTCCGCTTGGGTAAGGAGCCGAGCGCTCTGGTCATTTTGCTCAGGGATGAAGGCACGAACGTGTGTGTATACACTCACGTGCACATTCACCCACGCCAAGAGAAACGCTCTCATCACACAGGAGAAGAGTCGCTTCATCCAAAAGAGGGGGCAGTAAGTCCTCTGTCATCATTGGTAATAACTCCTGAAATGGCTTGGGAAACTTTCATTAGGCCAGGGCTTTATTTTCAGCCCCTGTTATCTTCTGAAGTCCTGGAGGGAGGGGGAGGGGGAGGGGGTCACCCTGCGCCCGCCCGGGGCTTTTTCTAAAGAGCCTTTGTCTCTCGGCCCAGGTATTAAGTTGGTGGCGCAACCGTCCTCGGTATATTCGGTTCGTTTTTCTGCCTCCCCCCGCCACCCCCCGCCCCCAGCAACACCGTGCCAGGGCTGAATGTGAGCCTGTGTTCTCTGGGTCCACTGTCCCGGGTCCCACACGGGGGACTGGAAGAGAATGGGCCACAGGAATGCACCCAGAACAGAGCCAGATTGTTCAAGCCGCACGCAGAAGAAAGAAAAAACGGGTGGGGGTGGGGTGGGGGGCTGTTGGCTGGAAGAAGAAGAAAAGCTTTTCTTGTTGGTTCAATTTCTGCGGAGATATTGGAGGATAACACAGCTATTTGGGGGAGGGGGGCACATCAGGGGAGCAAAAAAAAAAAACAAAAAACAACCACCCTGAGAGAGCCGAGGTTTATCGGCACAGTGGCCCTTACAGAAAGGTGACATTTGAGAGAACAATTGCTAGGTTGTTTGGGCACATTTGCTGTATGAATGAAGCTTAAGAAACGCTGTCTTTGGATCGCCGCGAATAGTCATCTTCATCATTGCTGCGAGCTCTCTCTCTCTCTTTCTTAGTTCCCTTATGAAATAAGGGCACACGGGTAATAAACAAAGCACTATAAAAGATCAGATCGAGGGATTCTGTGGGCTCATTCAATGTTGGGAGCGGGCGTTCGGCACACCGATGCTGGGGCTTGCGGCTGGGACCTGAGGAGGAGAAGCAGGCCTGGGCGGGAGCCCCGGCTCCCTCTCCACGACCGGGCTGCATTCAGCGGGGTCGTGTCCTGGGTCGGCTAGACCGAGGGACAGGGCAGAGCATGGCCGAGTTAGATCCCCTTGGATTTTGCTCCTTTTGCGTCTGGATGCTGAACCTCATGTTTTTGGCCAATCCTCTTGCCAGAGCTAGGTGAGTAGCTGCCTGGGTGGAAGAGCTGTGCGCCAGTCGCACGGGACTTGTTCTCCCTCTACTCAGTCAGACCATTAGGTGGTGATTCTTATTTCTATTCCTTTGGCCACAGTCTAGGTACTGGTGGTGACCGCAGCCTCACAGCAGCGCCCTGTCTGGCTGGCTGCTATGGGAGAGGCAGGCCAAACCCTGCGAAGGAATGGCCTTGAGGTATATGGACGAGCGGGGTGGGCTCGTTGGATTTGGGGAGATAATGAGCAATGGCTGTGTGCACGTAACAAGGTTCTCCTCCTGGCAAGGAAGCTTTCTTGCCTTGGGGCCCTGCTGGGCCTCTGCCTCCTACCATCACCTCGTCGGTAACCCTCCCTTGCTTTGAATTTGCAAGATTCACCAGAAGTGGACAAGGGAGCCCTCGGCCCTGTCTGGTTTCAAAGAGACACAGCTCAGGCAGGCGTGAGTAGCAGGGACCAGCTGTGGATCTGGTTTCTGCCCATGAGTGGTACTCGGGGAGCACCCTTTCTGGAAAGTCCATCCACACGCAGATGCTGGTGACCTGGGCCCCTACAGACTGGACCTCTCAGTGGACAAACAGCTCTGCGCCTCATCAGAGCCAAGCTGTTCTCTGCTCTGCTATCTGTTCTCCTTCTGTGGGTCATCATCACCATTCCTGGGAACTTGATCTAGTAATAACGCAGAATGAAATGATACCATTTCTGCAGAGCGGAGTATCAGGTTTGGATGAGTTTGTGCCCGTGTTTGTGGGTGGACAGGCCCCACTGAATGTGATGGACATGCTTCAGATACTTCTTTACGAAGCCTCGAAAATGCCCATCCTGCTTATGGTCAGTGCAATAACATGAGGCGCTTAGTTCTAGGCATCCTAAGGAGAAAATTGTTTTAGCAGCTGTATCTTCCCATTTGTCTTGTCATTAGTGAATAATTCTCAAGAGTGGTGTGTATACATTCTATACGATTACGCTCTTTTATGTTTATGCCTTTAGCCTCAGGATTTTAGGTACTTTCCAAATGACCCATTTATTATTACTAATTATTTTTAACCTCCATTTTGCGAAGCCAATTCAGATAGAATTTCAGTTGCGTTCCAGTTTTACAAAAAAAAAGGCTTTCTGGAGTTTAACTAAAACATTAGACTTCCCATATGGGAAAGACTCTGTGTGTGTGTGTGTGTGTATGTGGATGTGTGTCTGTTAGCACACACTATGAAAGTTACATGCAAACAGTGTGGTATAGTGCTTGTTCTGTCCAGATGTGTGCATATAGATAACATGCAATATAAAATAATTATTGTGACTTGGTCATTTACATCCAGACTATTTTTTTCAACAGAAGCTTGTCTGATAGCCTGCTGCATGAGAAATGTGGCGGAAGCCTGTAAAGGCGTGGATTCGTAGGAACGGGGTTATAGTTAATACTTTGTAAATGTAATTCATAGACATGTGCAAAGTTTAACACCTGTAGGTTTTCTCAGCAATGAACCATAGATGCTTGAAAGCTTTCTCAATTTGCCATCACATAGAAAATGTCCTCTTTTTTTGCTCCACATTGAGAGTTTCTTTCCCAGGCTTGTGTTTTCCAGACAGTACTGATTCCTCCGGAAACAATAGGATTTTTAATATGGCTGCTCTAAGAGAAACCTGCCTCATATGGTAGGGAATCAGTAACATTTGAAGAACAAAGGAATGATTGACTTGTTTCCTGAACTGTAGGTAATGGTCACCTCTATATTTATTTACACACGGAGGTACTCTTTTGGGTAGAATATTCACAGAGTTATTGGACTAGCAGTCTGGACTCAACTGGCAAATTCTTTCAATGTCTCATTTAATTTATCAGTAACTTAAATGTAGTTAATCAGTCAATTGGTATTAGGTAATGCAGGAGACCACCTGCAATGCAGGAGATTCGGGTTCAATCACTGGGTCAGGAAGATCCCCTGGAGCACGGTATGGCAACCTACTCCAGTATTCCTGTCTGGAAAATCCCATGGACAGAAGAACCTGATGGGCTACAGTCCATGCTGCTGCTGCTAAGCCGCTTCAGTTGTGTCCAACTCTGTGCAACCCCATAGACAGCAGCCCACCAGGCTCCTCTGTCCCTGGGATTCTCCAGGCAAGAACACTGGAGTGGGTTGCCATTTCCTTCTCCAGCTATAGTCCATGGGACTGAGCAATTAAACCACCGCCACATACATATCACAAATCTTTCTATCCTCCAACCTTTCTCATTTGTACGTCTCTCATAATCATCTGTGTAATCAATGTATATTGAGGGGGATAAAATTAAAGACTTCATTTCCTCTGTGATTACAGGTCTGAAATATGTCTGCAGTATAAGGATGTGGGTACCAAGCTTGGGAACGATTAAATTTCCCTCCTGAAACATATCCCTAACTCTTGAAAGGAGACTGGAGGAGCCAGCAGAGTGATAGCACAGTGGCCAGTGGCTGTTGTTCACATAAGGTGCGAGAGGGAGTGGGGGTCCCGGTGGTCCAGTGGCTAAGACTTCACAGTTCCACTGCAGGGGCCGTGGGTTTGATCTCTGGTCAGGGAACTAAGATCCCACATGCTGTAGCGAGCGGCCAAAAAAACGTTGCAGGGGGAGAGAGCACAGTATTGAACATCAACCACAAACTGAGCTGTAATCTACAGCGGTGTTGTAATAAGCATTGTGCCCAAATTGGGCAAATCAATTGCCAGTGACGCCTGGCCCCAGACATCTGCCTCTTACAGACTTACAGGGGCGTGGGGACCCAGGGCTCAGACACAGGCTTTATTTACTGTTTACTTCCTCTGCTTATTAGCCTTGTGGGTGAGGGCAGCATTAAGCACGGGGCCAGTCGCCTTCTAGAACAACGTGGCAAAATGCAGAACACACTGTCTTGTGTTTGGGGCTTTAAGAGCCTCTGAGGTGACCTGGCGCTGGGGAGAATTTGAGAGCAGAATGGCTTATAACCATTGCTCTTGGCTAATGATTGCACTAATCTTTTCGAGGGAGGTTTTGTGTGCATGCACGTTCCCCCTTTCCTCAATCCCCGAGTCAGAGAACAATAGAGGAACTGTGTTTCTGCACTATTCCACGGGATAGGTCAGGGGACAGGGTGCAGAAGGTCTGGGGTAGATGACTCGTTGGCATTTGCCCGGAGCCATCTTGAAGGAACCTGAGACGCGGGCAACAGGCTTTGGCCAAACCAAAGGAAAGAGTTCAGCAGCTGAGCCTTTTGAACAGCAGCTGTTTGGGGGGTTAGCCGATCCCATGCCCTTTGGGGAGACCTCAGAAGCAAGTGCAAGGCTTGCTGGAAGAGAGGAGAGGGTGTGTGTGTGTGTGTGTGTCAGCTCTATGAGTTAAAATAATCTACAAGGCTATTCTTCAACAAGGACATGCCCTCTGATGTAGCAAATGTTATTTAAATGTTCCATTGTGATGAGAGTACTTCTAATAATTTAGAAAGTAAGTGCTAAGTAAATACTCACGCCTAGAGTTCAGAACAACAAGCCAAGGGTTATGAGACCCAAGGGCAGGTAAATCTCCCAGAACATCTTTCACAGTGTGCGGCAATGTCCCATCTTCTCCCCAAAACCCGGTACTCGGTCCCGTCAAACATCTTGCACTTGCCACTTGCTTTTTTGTGAATTTCCACATGATGACTGGGCATTGTGGAAGCAGGCTGCCCACGTATCAGCTGGGAGAAGCATGGAGGTTTGCTTTAATCTGCGTTGGAGTATAGCTGCTTTACAGTGCTGGGTTATTTTCTGCTGTACGGCAACATGAATCAACCATTCGTCGTTGTCACTATTTAGTAGCTAAGTCATATCTGTTCGTGACTCCGTGGGCTGCAGAGCGTTAGGCTTCCCTGTCCTTCACAACCATACAAGTACACGACATGGACTGCCCCCGTGGCTCAGACGGTAAAGAATCTGCCTGCATTGCAGGAGACCTGGGTTTGATCCCTGGCTTGGGATGAGCCCCTGGAGAAGGAAATGGCAACCCACTCCAGGACTCTTGCCTAGAGAATCCCATGGACAGAGGAGCCTGGCGGGCTACTTTTGGGCTATCTTCCCGCTCAGGTTACCACAGAACATTGGGTCGAGTTTCCTGCCCTGTACAGGATGTCCTCAGCGATCTATCTTACACATAATGTCAACAGTGCGCATGGGTCAATCCCAAGCGCAGAGTATTTTAATACTCCTCTGCCTCTCTGCCCTGGGTTTCCCAGTTACCCACTTTCGGGGGTGTTCTTCATCTCGCCCCGTCTGCTCCCTGTTTGGCAGCTGCTGGGTTTAGGACCGAGGAAGCAGGTGTGGCTGGTGGGCAGAGGACGCCGCTAGTGTGACCTGGCAGGGCTGCACACTGCCGGCGTTGAAGGGCAGTGTAAACGAGAGGCAGTGGGGATGTTTCCACGGTGGCGGCAGGACGGGGTAACCTAGCTGGTGGCTTCGTTGCAGGATGCCCTTGGGGAGCGGCTGATCTGAATCAGACTGAGAACTGGGCAAGGACACAGTTTCTCCTCTCGCAGACCCCAGGAGTTCTCCAGCCTACCTTTTCCGGCTCCCCACCAGCATTTCCAAATTGAAAAAAAAAATTAAAAATACGTGTGGAAAAATACAGTAAAAGTGACAGCGCCTTCCCAGTTCCCGACGGTTCTGTTTTGCCTTTGCAATCAGCCAGGCTGGAGCCCCCGAGGAGCTGGCTTGATGTGTCGCCATGAATGATTAGCCGTCTCCCTGCCTCTCCTGCTGGGTGTCCTGGCTCCTGGCCCCCAGCTGGCTCAGGGACCGGTTAATCCTGTGTCCCTTCTCTCCAGCTTGCGACTCTGCCTGAAGGGATCGGTTTCTCTTCCTGGAGTCAGGTTTGAATTCACTTCATTGTCACCTCCCAATTGATTTTTTCACTAAGCAGTGGCTGAAACAGAAGGGTGATGGGTCAGGGCAGGAAGGGAGGACCCCAGAGTCAGCTCTCCTGTGGTCCGGAGTGCCCTGCAGAAGTCTGATGGTTTAGTACATTTCTCTGGCTTAAGAAAGAAAGGCTTGTTGTGGAACTGGGATGATACAAGGTCGAGGCTGCTGGGAGGCAGGTGGAGAGAGATTCTCATGAGCGCGTCACATCGGCAGAGTCGGTCTCGGGGGCATCCAGCCCCCTCTCTGGGCATTTTCTCTGTTTCCCGTCCCTCCTTGGATACCATGTACCTTCATCACGTCACCTGGGTGCTCAGAGTCTCCTTGGGCAAAACCATGCATTCAGACCGTTATCAAAGGCTTTCTTTCCCTTTGCATATTCCCAGTACCATTGTCCTTGAAGCGTTGTACTTTGGGACCATCCACTTCTTAATATGAAAAATTAATCCAAGTTAATTACTTCTTTGGGAGCTGATCTGGTGCATTATGGAATCTGATTTGATGGGTTACTAAAAAAAAAAATGCAACTCAAAACTAATGCATCTTTTAGAAACAACTTGGATTAAAAATTCTGTTTTATTTTTGTAAAATGTCAATTGTAGTATTTTTAAATGGTAGTAAATTTACAATTTTTAATTTAAAATATTAAACTGTATATAAATATCATGTAACAAGCTAAATGGGAAAAGATTTGGAAAATTGTGTCAGCTCTATGAGTTAAAATAATCTACAAGGCTATTCTTCAACAAGGACATGCCCTCTGATGTAGCAAATGTTATTTAAATGTTCCATTGTGATGAGAGTACTTCTAATAATTTAGAAAGTAAGTGCTAAGTAAATACTCACGCCTAGAGTTCAGAACAACAAGCCAAGGGTTATGAGACCCAAGGGCAGGTAAATCTCCCAGAACATCTTTCACAGTGTGCGGCAATGTCCCATCTTCTCCCCAAAACCCGGTACTCGGTCCCGTCAAACATCTTGCACTTGCCACTTGCTTTTTTGTGAATTTCCACATGATGACTGGGCATTGTGGAAGCAGGCTGCCCACGTATCAGCTGGGAGAAGCATGGAGGTTTGCTTTAATCTGCGTTGGAGTATAGCTGCTTTACAGTGCTGGGTTATTTTCTGCTGTACGGCAACATGAATCAACCATTCGTCGTTGTCACTATTTAGTAGCTAAGTCATATCTGTTCGTGACTCCGTGGGCTGCAGAGCGTTAGGCTTCCCTGTCCTTCACAACCATACAAGTACACGACATGGACTGCCCCCGTGGCTCAGACGGTAAAGAATCTGCCTGCATTGCAGGAGACCTGGGTTTGATCCCTGGCTTGGGATGAGCCCCTGGAGAAGGAAATGGCAACCCACTCCAGGACTCTTGCCTAGAGAATCCCATGGACAGAGGAGCCTGGCGGGCTACTTTTGGGCTATCTTCCCGCTCAGGTTACCACAGAACATTGGGTCGAGTTTCCTGCCCTGTACAGGATGTCCTCAGCGATCTATCTTACACATAATGTCAACAGTGCGCATGGGTCAATCCCAAGCGCAGAGTATTTTAATACTCCTCTGCCTCTCTGCCCTGGGTTTCCCAGTTACCCACTTTCGGGGGTGTTCTTCATCTCGCCCCGTCTGCTCCCTGTTTGGCAGCTGCTGGGTTTAGGACCGAGGAAGCAGGTGTGGCTGGTGGGCAGAGGACGCCGCTAGTGTGACCTGGCAGGGCTGCACACTGCCGGCGTTGAAGGGCAGTGTAAACGAGAGGCAGTGGGGATGTTTCCACGGTGGCGGCAGGACGGGGTAACCTAGCTGGTGGCTTCGTTGCAGGATGCCCTTGGGGAGCGGCTGATCTGAATCAGACTGAGAACTGGGCAAGGACACAGTTTCTCCTCTCGCAGACCCCAGGAGTTCTCCAGCCTACCTTTTCCGGCTCCCCACCAGCATTTCCAAATTGAAAAAAAAAATTAAAAATACGTGTGGAAAAATACAGTAAAAGTGACAGCGCCTTCCCAGTTCCCGACGGTTCTGTTTTGCCTTTGCAATCAGCCAGGCTGGAGCCCCCGAGGAGCTGGCTTGATGTGTCGCCATGAATGATTAGCCGTCTCCCTGCCTCTCCTGCTGGGTGTCCTGGCTCCTGGCCCCCAGCTGGCTCAGGGACCGGTTAATCCTGTGTCCCTTCTCTCCAGCTTGCGACTCTGCCTGAAGGGATCGGTTTCTCTTCCTGGAGTCAGGTTTGAATTCACTTCATTGTCACCTCCCAATTGATTTTTTCACTAAGCAGTGGCTGAAACAGAAGGGTGATGGGTCAGGGCAGGAAGGGAGGACCCCAGAGTCAGCTCTCCTGTGGTCCGGAGTGCCCTGCAGAAGTCTGATGGTTTAGTACATTTCTCTGGCTTAAGAAAGAAAGGCTTGTTGTGGAACTGGGATGATACAAGGTCGAGGCTGCTGGGAGGCAGGTGGAGAGAGATTCTCATGAGCGCGTCACATCGGCAGAGTCGGTCTCGGGGGCATCCAGCCCCCTCTCTGGGCATTTTCTCTGTTTCCCGTCCCTCCTTGGATACCATGTACCTTCATCACGTCACCTGGGTGCTCAGAGTCTCCTTGGGCAAAACCATGCATTCAGACCGTTATCAAAGGCTTTCTTTCCCTTTGCATATTCCCAGTACCATTGTCCTTGAAGCGTTGTACTTTGGGACCATCCACTTCTTAATACGAAAAATTAATCCAAGTTAATTACTTCTTTGGGAGCTGATCTGGTGCATTATGGAATCTGATTTGATGGGTTACTAAAAAAAAAAATGCAACTCAAAACTAATGCATCTTTTAGAAACAACTTGGATTAAAAATTCTGTTTTATTTTTGTAAAATGTCAATTGTAGTATTTTTAAATGGTAGTAAATTTACAATTTTTAATTTAAAATATTAAACTGTATATAAATATCATGTAACAAGCTAAATGGGAAAAGATTTGGAAAACAATAGTACATGTATAATTGAATCACTTTGCTGTACACCTGAACCTCTCACAACATTGTTATCGAGCATATTCCAATATAGAATAAAAAAGTTTTTTTAAAAAGTGCATACGGTGAAATCTTCCCCTCCAACAACTCAGATCCTTCTTAGTTACAGAGATTACGGAAATTATCAGTTTGGGGCCTATTCTTCCACAAATGTTTCATGGGCATGTAAGCCATTATATTGTGCTGGCCAAAAAGTTTGTTTGGATTTTTCCTTTACATTGGATGGAGAAACCCAAATGAACTTTTTGGCCAGTCCAATGTGTTCTCTACCCACTTTGCATTTTTATGTGTTTTATTTCAGAAACTTTAAATGGGCTTGCGAAGCTATCACAGGGCCCCTCCATGCGCCACCACGCATTTTCTCTTTTGTTAAGCTCATGTTCCTGGGGTCCGTTTGTCACCGCTAAGGAAGCAACGTCAGCACTTGGCTAATAACCAAAACCCGCAGCCTATCAGACTTTACTGGTTTCAGCCCACTGCCCTCTCTGCTCCAGGATCTCACCCAGGATACCACCTCGTTTTTAACTGTTGTATCTCCTCAGCTTCCTCTCGTCTGTGATCATTTCTCAAGACTTACCTTCTTTTGATGACTTGACAGCTGTAAAGAGGTCAAATATTTTGTAGAATGCCCCTCGATTTGAGTTGGGTTAGTATTTTTGTCATGGCTTGTCCGGGTTATGGGTCTTCGGGAGGACGACCAAAGAGACGAAGTCTGTTCTCATCATCGTATCACAGGGACATACTGTCCCCAAGACTGCCCCCGATGGTGTGAACTTGCAGGGCTTGCCAGGCCTCGACCCTGTAAAGTGGCTCCTCTCCCTTCTGTACTGTGACTCTTTGGAAGAATGGCACTGAATTCAACCCATACTCCATGGGTACCTCTTTGAAGCCCCTCTAATTTTTAACACTATGGCATGATATTTTACAGGCTTTCTTGTGCTTTGTCCTTTTATAAAAACATGTTTTAGAGAGTTCTATATCGGTATTGAAAGACTGTCCACATTCATTAATAATTTTCATTTATTCTATCAATGTATTAATAACATATCAGGTGGCTCAGGGGTAAAGAATTTGCCTGCAATACAGGAGACGCAGGAGACTCGAGTTCAACCCCTGGGTCAGGAAGATCCCTGGAGTAGGAAACTCTGGCAACTCCAGCATTCTTGCTTGGAAAATCACACGGACAGAGGAGCCTGGCAGGCTACAGTCCATGGGGTCTCAAAGAGTCAGACACAAAGACGGAACACCCACACATATTAATAGCATAACAGATTTAACCAATGCCCTTGTGATGGGCATTTAGGTCACTTTAATATTTTGGTCTCATAACAATGCTGGAATAAATAACCTGGTTCATATTCAAATATTCCTGCAGGATAAAATCCTGAAAATTGAATCGCTACTTAAAGAGAATGTGATTTGTAATTTTTCATGCTATTGCCAAATTACCTTCCAAAGACAGTGAACCAACTTATGCTCTTCTGGGGGGAGCCTGGTGGGCTGCCGTCTATGGGGTTGCACTGAGTCGGACACGACTGAAGCGACTTAGCAGCAGCAGCAGCAGCAGGAAGATATAATCAAAATGATTCACTGGAGGGAATTTCAAGTTGGTGGAGGAAATATTTTTAAGTTGGTGGAGCATTCAATGTTTCTGCAAATCTCCTTAAATCATAGCAAAACAGGGAAAAAATGTTTAAAAATCCAATTATTTCAATGCAACCTGGTCTGTGAGTAAATTTAATGAGTCTAGAGCTCAGCCTGGGGCTTCCTCCATGGTTAGCATTAAAGAATCTGCCTGCAATGCAGGAGATGCATGTTCAATTCCTGGGTTGGGAAGATTCTCTGAAAGAAAATCGCATTGACAGAGGAGTCTGGCGGGCTACAGTCCATAAGGTCACAAAGAGTCAGACATGACTGAAGCAACTGAGCACACACAAGCACACAATAATAATAATAGTGATAATAATAGCTAACATTTATTGAGTATTTTCCATGAGCCTAGAATACAGTTAGTACTTTACCCGTACTGTTTCCTTGTAACAACTCTCTAAGGCAGGCAGCTATTGTTTTTCCTGTTTAGAAGGCAAGAAAATCCAGGAAACAGTGGTTAAGTTACTTGCCTGAGATTGCATGGCTCATAATAAGCCATGCACACGTACCCCAGTGATTATGCTTTTCAGTACTGTGTTCTGTGGCAGAATAGTACGTGGAATGGGCAACATTAGGTTTTGCAGAGAGAACTTGGCAGAAACCGTGTCTGCCCTCGAGGGTTTTTATTCTGGTTGAAGCAGCAACACCTGGATGGCCATAGGGTTGCTGATAGAACACGGGACACCCAGTTACATTTGAGTTTCAGAACACAGGACACCCAGTTACATTTGAGTTCCAGACAAACACCAGTCTTTTTAGTATAATTATCTCTCAAAGGTTGCATGAGACATATTTATAACAAAACCTATCCTTTGTTTATCTAAAACTCAAATTTAGCTGGATGTTATATTTCCAATAAAAATGATTTTAAAAAAATATAATTCTGTGCAAACATGTCAGGGGAAATTATCCTAAAAAATGTATTTGTTACTGATCCGAAATTCAAATTTAACTGGATATCTTGCATTTTTTATTTGCTAAATCTGGCAACTTTATATGTGAAGCACTTAGAAAATATTATGCTGACGCAGCATATACTCTGCACTCTTCCTTATCCTCAGCCCCGGATTCCCTTCTCCCCGTCTTTGTGCTCTTCCTCTACATTCTTCCTGTCAGAGCTCCTCTCCACCTCACAAACTCCATCCCGGATCCACCGCCTTATGGCACAGCAGTCACGTCCCAGAGCTACGGCCCGGTGTATCCAGCGGTCAATATGGAGGCGTTTTTCTTTCTGCCTGGGGTGCCCAGCCCTGGGGAGCGCTCTGCAGCTCCTCAAGCCTCCACTCGCCTCCGGGAACACCCTTGGCTCTGCCTGACTGCTCTGTCCAACCCCCCACCCCATCCCAAGGTCCCCATCCCGCCCCGTGGCGTGCGCGGCTTTCCATCAGTCAGGTCACTGCATGTTCATTAATATTCACCAAAGGCGTGGGCTGGGGGCAAAGGCAACCCGGCCGCAAAGGCTCCTTCTTTGTCCTGTCTCTGAGATAGGCTTTCACGGGCATCGGGGCGAGCTGGTGGGGTGGGGTGGGCGGGTGCTCTGGGCCCACTGGTTAACAGTCACCGCCTGTGTATTCTCCAGGATGGGGGCGTTCCGCCGGCTATTTTAAGGCCAGATTGGTGAATGTTGGGTTCCCCTTCGTTTACCTAGGCTCTCAATATTTTCCCTGGCATGCTCCGCAGTGGTCACAGAATGTGGGAAACCAGGCAAGGGAAAAAATTAACGCTCTGTGATGACGGCCCTGGTCGCTGCTGCTAAGTTCCATGGAAAAGACAGGGGTTGGGGGAGTGGGGGGCACCCTATCTGGGTCTATGGGTGTCCCCGAAAGCTTTCAGCTGTCTTGGCACCTACTCAACTCTAGAGATGGTGGAAAAAGAAAACTGGCTTCAAACGCTGTCCAAGGACCGCCTGGCAGCCCAGTCTCCACCCTCTCCGCGGAGTGCCTTCGCCCGCACTGAATGCCCCTTTATCGGCGAGCGATACTGAACTTTTCAAAAATACTGTGTAGGTCCTTGTGTCCCAGATGCCTGTGGCATGCAGGCTCTGCTTCCTTTCAAGGGTGTTGGCTGAAAAACCCACCCAGAAACCTGAGAGAAACTTCTCCACTTGGCATCTCGAGAGGCTGACACCAACCGCCTGTTTCTTAGCCCACTGGCCACAAGCTACCTAGTGGACAGTTATTATAAGGACAGGAAGCAACTTCAGGACCGGGAATTCTGCCATGGGCAAAGCACGGCTATTTAAAAGCCCCACAGGGAGCATTCCCCTCCATCACTCAGACGCCAATGGTGAAGTTCTAGTTCGTCAGCTTCTATGAGCTGGAGACTGGCTGTGCACGAACGCCCCTCTTGTCCTTCTGCAGGTTTGGCCCTCTCGGTTAGCGCTGTTTCAATAGCGCCAACAGTGGAGGTTGAGTCTGAGTGCAGGTCTGAAGCTGCTCTGTGGTTGGGTCAAGCGCTTGTCAACGCTGTCTATGCACCAGCCATGGGGACCATCACTCTGTGTACGTCATGTCTTTCGACTGTGACAGTGACGCCATGTGGTAGGTATCGCTGGACCAGGTTTACAGATGTCAGGCCAAGGGCCAGCTTGACAGGATCGGCCTAGAATACCCGCTGGGCCGCAGCTTTCCTTACACTACATCTCATGAAGAGAACTTTTCTCTCCAGTACTTGTCCACCTACTTGCAGGTTTGTTTCACTCTTCCTGGAAAAACTGATCACACCTGAAGCGGAGATGTCCGCTAGAAGAGTCTTCAGTCATTTATCACATATTTGTAACTGAGTTCTGTTCAGATAAGAGTGATGTATTCTCACTGCTCTTTCATCAAATACGGTCACGGAGGCTGCACCCCAGAACTGGGGTCTTTCTGTCCCTACCTGGATGGGCTCTGTGGACTGGACGACCACTTGTGTCTTTAACTGGTCAGAAGACCGGTTGTTAAATGAGGTTCTGGTTGACTCACACTTCTTCCTGGAAAAACTGATCACACCTGAAGCGGAGAGGTCCGCTAGAAGAGTCTTCAGTCATTTATCACATATTTGTAACCGAGTTCTGTTCAGATAAGAGTGATGTATTCTCACTGCTCTTTCGTCAAATACGGTCACGGAGGCTGCACCCCAGAACTGGGGTCTTTCTGTCCCTACCTGGATGGGCTCTGTGGACTGGAGGACCACTTGTGTCTTTAACTGGTCAGAAGACCGGTTGTTAAATGAGGTTCTGGTTGACTCACACTGGACTTCAGGATGTCACAAGCAACTTGCCTGCACGTGTGCGTGCTCAGCTGCTTCAGCCGTGTCCGACTCTTTGTGGCCCCATGGACTGTAGCCCACCAGGCTCCAGTCCACCTTCAGAATAGCCTTATGAGACACATACAATTATTGTCCCCATTTTCCAGATCAGAATGTTTAACCTTAACGTAACTAGCAACTTGTTGTCACCTTTGAACTCAGAGTTTTCCTTTTTTTAGGGCAAATTATTTAAATACAGTTTTATCTTTTTTTTTTTTTTGCAACCAAGCACATCGTTTTATATTAAGATCTGAACACCACTTACCGAGTTCTGATGCTGTTGGAGGCATATTTAACTATTAAATATTAAGTATTAATAAGTGTTNAGACCCAGGTTCGATCCCTGGGTCGGGAAGATCCCCTGGAGAAGGAAATGGCAATCCACTCCAGTATTCTTGCCTGGAGAATCCCACGGACAGAGAAGCCTAGTAGGTTACAGTCCACGGGGTCGCAAAGAGTCGGACACGACTGAGCCACTGAACTGAACTGAAGATATTTCTAGAACCAGAGTAAATGAGATCATTTTGGTGGTTAATAGTCACTGCCACAGAACACTCTGCTTTGTTTATTACAATGAATGCTAAAAACTGGAGACATGATCCCACAGAAAGTTTGTACCAGCTTACATTCCTATGAATCATGGTTGTGTCTCACAGAGAATGAGAGACAGATTTCTTGAGATCGATATGGTTCTATAATAACTGGAGAAAATTTAGGTTTGTTCAATAGCTGGAAATTTGTTCTTTTAAATGTCAGCATGAAAGCCATTCAGCTGAAGCTGGTCCCACCCCCATTCTGGGATGAGTCTGGCTCACAGCTGGTGACTGGGGTAGGGGAAGAAGATGTTATAGAATGTCTACAAAAGTAATGGAAAGTTGAGGTAAGTGCTAAGATAACCAATGGTAAGATAGAGAATGAGAATCCACAGCGATCTAAGAATGTGTTTTCTAAGCGTCACATCCAGCCTTCCCCTTACACCCTCTGTTCTTTATTCCTGAACCTGACAGTGATGTGGCAGGGGATGCGGAGAGAACAGAGGCCCCGCAGCCATGCTGAGAGAGGAAAGTCAGATGTTTCTTTCCAATCACTTCTTTCTACCTAGCTTGGGTGTTTGACTACTTTCTCTTTCCTCTGCTCTTTTTCCTCTTCTCCATTCATTCAACCTTTGAAAAAGGAAGTCCAATTTTCCCATCTTGAGCCATAAGTATTTTGATAAGGAGCTTGTGTTGTGCGTAGTCATTTAGTCCTGTCTGACTCTTGGTGACCCTATGGTCTGTGCCCTGACAGGATCCTCTGTCCATGGGGATTCTCCAGGTAAGAATACTGGAGTGGGTTGCCATGCCCTCCACCACTTGGTTGGGAAGATCCCCTGGAGAAGGGAAAGGCTACCCACTCCAATATTCTGGCCTGGAGAATTCCAGTCCACGGGGTTGCAAAGAGTTGGACACGACTGAGCAATTTTCACTCACTCACTTCAATGCTATGAGGATAGTCTTTTGCGTTGGTCAGAAAGTTCATGTGGATTTTCCATAACATCTTACAGAAAAAGTCAAACTTTTTGGCCAACCCAATACTATATGAAACAAGAGAAGGGAGGAGAACTGCCTCAATAATTAGACTGACCATCCAGTGGGAAAGTGTATATGCATCTGTGCTTTTTCTCTCTTCTAGGAAGAGGGTCCATCTCTTTCAACAGGTTTTGAATAGTTAAAGAAATCACTGCTGTGGGCAGGCAGGTAGGCCATGTGAGAAGAATCACTACCATGGGCAGGCCTGGCAGACCATGTGAAGCCATAGTCATGTAAGAGAGAACAAAAATGCTTATGGGAGTCAACAGCCAGAATACAATGTAGGTTTCTACAGACTGTAGGCAGGAATAAGACTGAACATTGTCACCTGCTATCAGAATGATAAACTAGGACTTGGATGCAGTAGTTTGAGGCAGACTCTGTACAGCTTAAAGGACTAACTTGAACAAGGAAGGATGCTGAAAAAACCCAAGTTGCTCTCAAGTGACCATCCCATCAAAAGCAGATAATGGGTCGGCCAGCAAAATCCAGCTGCCCTACAGAGAGTCTGTGACTTCCCAGTTCACTGTTAAAGCTGAAGGAGGGGGCTAGATGTCCAACTCATCAATCCTTGACCAAACCTCATCCCTTTTGTGTGTGCTTAGTCACTCAGCTGTGTGCTACACTTGGACACCCTCTGGAGTGTAGCCTGCCAGGCTCCTCTCCCATGGGATTTTTCTCTAGGCAAGAATACTGGAGAGGGTTGCCATTTTTCTCCTTCAGGGGATATTTCTGACCCAGGGGTTGAACCTGCATCTCCTGCATTGCAGGTGGACTTTTTTACCCGCTTCCCTATCCCCTATCCCACCTCCAAACCAAAATACCATCAACTACATCTGCATGTGGCCCCTAGGAGGTCTGGCCAAACAGCAAGAGGCAGGCACAAGACCCAGCTTCCTCTTCAAGAGCTGGGTTTTTATTCTTGATTGTATCATGAGCACACGGAGCAACACAGAGCTCCCCAGTGCCGGGAGAGAAGCTGTTAGGACTGAGGGGAGGGGAAGCTCTCCTGAGGTGTACAGGGAGGAGGTAACGGTTTTCACTGAATTCCTTTTTACATTTTATTTAGATTAAGCTCTGCTCAGCAGGGTGATTTCTTAATTAGAGCTGCCCAGGCAGGCAGACCTCCAGCTCAGAGCCCTGTGTTGCCGTCTAGGGTTTCATGAGGGACCTTATTTCCTGAGATCTAATATTTGAATAGTATGCAGCGGATTTCAATGGGAGGAAAAGACATGTAATTTAATCATCTTTATTAGATTTTGCCCACGGATTGGGAGAGGGGAAGGAAAGAGGAGGGACATGTGTCGTCTCTGTTAACTTTTCTTCCACTCTTTTCTTCCAGTGGTTGAAGGAAGAGCAGATTCCACGGCCGTTTCTTTTTCCTTCATTTTTCAAACAAAGAAGCTAAAGGAGAACCTCAGGCCCCCAAAAGAATCGTGTTCCTTGCAGGACTTTTCACGACTTGGTGGACAGACTTATGTAAACAAAGCACTCAGTTCCTCCTTTGGTAGCCTCGATCCTAAGAGTGAACAAGGGTCTCTCATAGGTTTTTGCTCTTTCCATCACTGGAGGAGTTTCAGATTGTGCTCAGCAAGACACCACAAAATTACTCAGCCATGAAAAGAGTGAAATCATGCCACCCGCAGCGACAGGGATGGGCCTAGAGATTGTCATATTGAATGAAGTGAGTCAGGTGGAGAAAGACAGATGCTGTATGAGATCTCTTGTATGTGGGCTCTCAAAAAGCGGTGCAAACAACTTGTCTACAGAATGGAGAGTCACAGATAGAAAAAAGCTTATGATTACCAAAGGGAAAGGGAGAGGGAGGGGCACACTGGGAGACGGGGATTGACATATACACCCCAGTGTATGTAAAATAGAGAATCAACAGGAACCCACTGCAGCACGTGGAACACTACTCAGCGCTCTGTGTTGACCTAAAGGGAAAGGAAATCCAAGAGAGGGGGGATATATGTATGTGTACAGCTGATTCACTTTGCTGTACCTGCATTGCAGGCAGATTCTTTTCCACCTGAGCCACCAGGAAGCCCTAGAAAGTAACAGAACATTGTAAATCAACTATTACAACAATACAAATTCATCTTAAAAACGGACCTTACGAAATGGAGGAAAATTAAAGAGAGGAACGATCCACAGGGTATCCTCTTACCTGCCCTACACTGGCATCAGTTTGTCCACCATCCAGGGAGGAAAACCAGCCGATAGGAAGACAGAAAGAAGATCTGAAGCGGATTTAAGGAAGAGAGGTCAGGTCTGTCGGGCTGCTGTCCTCAGGATAAGACAGGAAAACTGACCAGGAACAGACGAGAGCAAGCAGTCAGCATGAGCTCTTTTTAGAGGAAATCTACTGGCATTTTTCAAGAAAGACAGACTTCAGCACAGCATGTCCAAAAGAAAAAGAAAAAACAATGTGTCCACCAGTCTCCCAACTGTCCAGCTAAATGCAAAGAAACGCAACCTTTCTTGTCTTGGGGATTCCCACTCCAACGGGCACATCCGATGAGAATTTGAGTACTTTCACTTATATTCTATTTTCCCCAATCCATCCGCAGGCACGTGCGTGTACCCACATTCACACGTGCACATACACACTCTGCAGCCCACAGCTCCCCCTCACGCTCCTATCCTGTTGATCTTTCTTCACTTAAAAATTATCAGCGAAGAATTTATTCATTTGGGAGAATTCTAGGCACTACATTTATGTTTAGTTCCGATGAAATGGGATCCAGACTTTGCGAACTGCGCTGTTTTGCAGATAAAACACCAAGGCGGGCCCTCGTTATCCGCAGATTCCGCCCTTTCTTTTCCCTCCTGCCTTTTTGTCTCTAAGCGATTTTAAGCTTGCTTGGAAAGTCTTATAACAGAGGCTGAACTTTTTATTTTTCACCACGTCTATTTCAGGAGGATTTTTAGTTAAGGATAATGAATTTATCTCTAAACAGATGGAAGAGTTTTACCAAAGCCAGAAAAGACACTTTGGCTAATATCCCCTATAGGCTGATCTTAATCCTCTCATTGTTCAGAATGCTTGGTCTCTGAGAGTCTTATTTCTGTGCCAAATGTCTTTATTAAATCATTATATTAACATATGAAAAAAATTCCATGACAATGTGCTTCCCTGTGTGATCAAAAGTTATCCACAGCTCTGCTGATGGCCTATTTATTCTGAAATCCAAAAAGGTAAAATTCTGGTAGAGCCCAATGTTTGGCCAAGTTTCTCAAAATTCACTGTAATATGGCTGGAGGGTTACTAGGTCCTAGCCAGGAAAAGGTCTAAATTTAATCAAGTTAGTAGTCCCCAACACAAAGAAAATGAAAAATGGGCCTTCCATTCACCCACAGAAATGAATTCTTGGCCACACTGTCCTGTGGTTTGACCTGTAGAGACACAATGAGTCTGTCATATCCATTTTGATTTAAAAAAAAAACCCAAGTGGCAAATTCAAAGACAAATTGCCCTAGTGAATCCAGGGGTGTGGAATGGGGAAAAGAGTTTGCAAAGTCAAGAGATAAAAAGAAGTATAAAAAAGAAAAGAAGAAGAAAGAACAAGAGAAAAAAAGAAAAAACTCAAGAGAAGCACTTTGGTGTATTCGGATATTGGATTCTGAAAGTAAACTAAAATAACAGTTAAGATTTTTGAATGCAAAATTAATGTGTGTTCATTGTTGGGGGTAAGAAATCACTCAATTCTACCACTGGATAGAAATGTCTATTTGTTGTGGATTCCTAGACTTGATTTCTGCCTTCAGGCAGAAGTGAGCTTGAAAGAGTGGATGTCATGGTGTAGTCTCAGCACAGCGGGGCCCAAACTCCGGGATCTAAAGCCTGATGATCTGAGGTGGAGCGGATGTAGTAGAAGACATAAAGTGCACAATAAATGCAATGTACTTGAATCATTCCGAACCATCCCCCAGCGTACCCTGCCCATGGACAAACTGTCTTCCATGAATCCAACCCCTGGTGGCCAAAAGGTTGAGGACTGCTGCTCTCGAGTCACGGGCTTTAGGGGCACTGTGCATGCGCAGTCTGACTCTTCGTGACCCCATGGGCTGTACCCACCAGGCTCTTCTAGTCCATGGGGATTCTCCAGGCAAGAATACTGGAGTGGGTTGCCATGCCCTCCTCCAGGGAATCCTGCTGACCAAGGGATCGAACCTGCATCTCTTATGTCTCCTGCATTGGCAGGTGGGTTCATTACCACTAGTGCCACCGAGGAAGCTGCTTATGGGCACTAAAAAAGAACCTCAAAAAGAGACCAAACTCAGAAGGTTCCAGGACTATGGCCTGTCAGGTGGAACTGGAGGGCTGGGTGGACGAAGCAAAGGCAGTTGGCAGCAGGGTCCAGAGGAAGCAGTGGACACAGCGGGACGTGCGTGACTGGAGACCTTGGGTGCAGTGTGAGGCAGCAGCAGAGCTGGGAGGAGTGTGCCCCACGCCAGAGAGGGAAGGGGGTGGCAACAAAGACGCTGGCCCTGGACGTGCATTTCAAGTCTTTAAACCTTTCAAAGATGGCTAACCCTAATGACCTTTCTTGCTTCTTCCTCATGCCTTAGTAGCTTCTATTATTATCAACTATCTGCCATGTTAAAAATAAATGTTTCAGAGGGCTTCCCTGGTGGCTCAGTGGTAAAGAATCCACCTGCCAATGCAGGAGTCACAGGTTTGATCCCCAGCCTGGGAAGATCCCACGTCTCAGAGCAACTGAGCGCCGCAACTACTGAGGCCGCGCTTCAGAGCCCGTGCCCAGCGCCGAGGGGCCACTGCAGTGAGAAGCCCGTGCCCCGCGGGCAGAGAGCAGCCCGGCTCTCTGAAGCTAGAGAAAGGTCCTGAAGAGCAGCGAAGACCGAGCGCAGCCAAAAACAAGCGAATAAATGCATAAATAAATAACATTATAAATAAATTTCTGTTCGGGAAGCAAGGATGATTTTCCTCTTTTCACTTTAATTGCAACTGTAACGTGCTCATGACCTGGCACCCCATGAGGTCTGGCTGAGGGACCCATGCTGATTCAGTGACTGCAACTACGCTGTTGTTCAGTCACCCAGTCGTGTCTGACTCTCTGCGACCCCAGGGACTGCAGCACGCCAGGCTCCCCTGTCCTTCACCATCTCCCGGAGGTTGCTCAAACTCAAGGCCACTGAGTCAGTGATGCCATCCAACTATTTGGTCCTCTGTCGTCCCCTTCTCCTCCTGCCTTCAATCTTTCCCAGCATCAGGGTCTTTTCCAGTGAGTGGGCTCTTCGCATTAGGTGGTCAGAGTACTGGAGTTTCAGCCTCTGCATCAGTCCCTCCAGTGAGCAGACTGCAGCGATACCTGCTCTATGTGGGACATGCCCTTGCAGTTGTTTTTCTCCAACAGAAGTAGTGGTTATGTTGGACGGTCTATATGCTCTTGCCCCAGATCCCTTAGGACACATATCGGTGAGAGGACAGGCCAGGATTAGAGGTGTGACTCTGAAATTAACTTGCAAAGCAGGGGCTGATTCCAGAAAATCATACGCATTGGAAGCTTGGGCTCTAGTCAAAGTCCCCAACCCCTGCAGGCGTGTACCTGCCTCCCGCCAGAACAAGTCTTCCTATAAAAAAGTGAAAGGGAAGCAACATACCAGGGCTTTTGCTCCAGGGTGTGTCCCACCAGCCACAAGCCACAGGTAGAGGGGTGCAGGTCACCTGAGACTCCAGGACGATCGCCACCCTTTGCTTTTCGTTTGCAAAGAGGAAACAAGCTGTGGCACCCAGTGCAGGCAAAACTGGAAAATTTAAACAAAAAACGCCATTATTAGAAAAGTTGGTGTTAAAAAACTCTAGGAACTCCCCTGGTGTTCCAGTGTCAGACACTCCATGCTCCCAATGCAGGGGCTCAGGTTCCACCCGTAGTCAGGGAATAGATCCCACATGCCGCAACTAAAGACCCCGTATGCTGCAAATGCGACCCAGCACAGCCAAAAAAAAAAGAAAAAACAACCCTGCAGAAGCCCCACGTTTGGGGTTTAGGCTGTCTGACCCCAGGGCAAGACAGACTATACACGAAAAACAAACCAATTCTAAATTAGTTTTTAAATATGCACGAAGAAGCCCTTTCCTCACAGTGCACAGGGATATTATTTATCAACAGAAAGAATAAGCGACCTGCTATCTTTAAAGCCACCCGCTCGCTTTCAGATGCAAAAATGAATCCAGGAATGCGACTGCTCGAGTCTGTGCGTTTGTGGGTGAGGGTGACCCACAGAGTGAAGGTTGGAGACCTCACAGCTACAGAGCCCCAAGCTCGGCTTCCTGAGATGTGGAGCCGCAGGAGGCCGGGGGCTGGGGGCAGGAAGAGGAGGAAGTGAGGACGGGGCGATGCCTGGGAGGGCTCGGGCCGCTGGGGGCAGGTGGAAGTCTCCAGGGTCATTATCGGGCAAACTGCGACAGTGTGGAAGGAGAGAGGCTTCCGGAAGCCTCCCGTTCTCCCTCCTGCCTGCTCCCCTCCTTCTCCTAGCAGTTGATTGCAAGGAGTAGCGGAAGGAAGGATGTATCAAACCCAAAGAAGAAAGGACCCCTGCCATTCACCCCCACCGACACCGACCCCCGAATGCAGCGGGCGCTTTGCAAGCAGCCAGGGCAGCAGGCAAATATGATTCCGCAAGGGCTGTTTTCTTTAGCACCAAGAGCCCAGTGTGAAGGGCCAGCTTCCATATCAAAGGCAAAGGGATCAAGTCTGTGCAATTCACATCAGCTCCTGGACTGGGGCTGGGGGTGAGGTCCAAGCCCCAAGATTTGTGTCAAACACCAGCTGAATTTCTAGACCTTTCTGTGGCTCTTCTTCTGAGCAAACATGCAAATCCAAATACAGTCTGGCTCCATCAGCTACAATCCTACAATCCGTACAGGGCTGGGCAGAGCAATGGGAAGGTGGGATGCCCTTCCCCCCACCAGGTTATCTGCTAGATCTTGAAAGCTCACTTTTGCTTTATTCTACTATTCTTCTACTTGCATCGATTCCCCCTAGGGGAGAGGTAGCTCCTTTCTTTTTCTCATTGCAAAGTTTTAATAGAGTCAGCTGACCTTTGTCAACTTGAGTTGTTTTATGGCAAGTACATATATATTAACATAATCATAATATATATGATTATACATATTCATGTGGGCTTCCCAGGTGGTGCTAGTGGTAAAGAATTTGCCTGCCAATGCTGGAGACAGGAGAGATCCATCCCTGGGTCAGGAAGATCCCCTGGAGTAGGAGATGGCAACCCACTCCAGCATTACCTGGAGAATCCCATGGACAGAGGAGCCTGGTGGATTACAGTCCGTGGGGTCAAGGGGAGTCAGACAGGATTGAAGCGATTTAGCACAACACATTCATTTCTATTTTCTCTCCAGTTTTTCTTTAGAAAATAAGCAGAGGTTGGCCTCTCTCACCCATGAGAGACGTCACTGATGTTGGGAATTGTAAGATTACTTGCAGCTGAAGCTGTTCATATCATGCAGAGCAGCACTGGGAGCCCGAGATGGAAATGTTACATGTTTAATTGCCTTAAATAATTTGAAAGGTGGGTCTTAACTAGCATTGCAATGAATTCCACTCCCCAAGGGGAGAATGTGGAGAGGCCTGGGAGGAAATTCCAGGAGCCAGCTGGGCCTCCAAATCTGCATATAATAAGGGGCACCTGGCAAGGCAGTGATTGCCTGCTTTTCCTTTCTAGCCCCTTTAACTAAGTAAATCTTAAAAGGCAGGGAAGGCTCTAGATTTTTTAATTTTTCAGGTGGAACAAGAGAAGCCCTGGCTGAGGGAAGCGATTCGCCCTCAGTAACTCAGGAAAGGAACGTCTTTGGGTGAGGAACACCCTATCTACTTCTGTCTGTTCTTCAGGCTTGCCTGGGAAGGGGCTGTGAGAGAAGCTACTGGCACTGGTCATTTCTATGTCTTGTCCTCTTCTCTGTTGATAATATTATCTCCAGACTCCAGTTCTCACAGAGATGAAATCAAGTTTTTTATCACCCTTCTGGCATCTTCCCTATTTTCTGGGGTTTTCTGGGTCTGCATGAAGCTGTTACTATTGCTGCTTTCCCTTTTCTTTACATTTTCTGCAAAAAGAGTCAGGAGCTTTTAAGAACTGATGGCCACCAGGAAGGGGTACAGAAAAGACAAAGGGGCCTTGGAGGTGGCGCATCTCACTGCTTCGTAGGTTTGTTATCTGCTTTTTCGAGTCAGGCCCCAGTGAGGGCCCTCCTGCCTGGTGTCCATGGAGCCAGCAGAGGCTGTTCAGATCAGAAGCGATGGAAAGGTTTGTCTCTATCAACAAGAACAGAGAGGTTGAAACTTCAGCTTTCTTTCACCAGCTCGGCTGTGCGTGGGGCTGTTCACCGGGCTCCTGACCCTGGGGTAAGGGGTGCTCGTGAGTTCTCACGGGAAGGGCTGCAATTCTCGCGGGAAGGGCCGGAGTTCTCGCGTGGCTAGTTCCAGCGTCTCTGCACTCGGCTCGCCGCCATCTTGGCTTGGAATTTCCCTCAGCCGCTTGGTGCTAGAAAGTTCTGGATTGGAGGCTTTGCCGTGCCGCTCCCTGCAAGTCAGTGAAAGTAGACTAAGAACAAAAGAAAAGGCAAGAAAAGCAACAACAATAACAAAAAAGGTAAGGTTTTGTTTATTACCCAGATCCTATTTTTATTTCCTGGGAATTGTTAGTGAGCTCTGTTCGTGGCGACAGTTCCCCCGTCTTTTGTGCGGAGGACGGGTCTGGCGAGCGGAGGCTGTTGAGGCGGCGGGGCCTGCATTGTGCTGTCTCTAATGTCTTCTAACTTTTCATTACCCGTACACGCCTCCTGGGAGAGGCCTCCCCTCTTCCCACTCACTCGACACACGTGTGTTGAGCACGTGCTCGGGGCGACTAAGGCGGAACCCTGTCTGGAAAACGTGTGTTTGGGTAATCGCCACTTCCCCGTCCCCCGAGGCCCCCAGCCTTCGAGAGAGCCCTTCTTAGCGGGAGGACGAGCGAGGCCCAGGCCCTGCCGCGGGCCTCCACTGCCGCGGGCCCTGCCGCGGGTCTCCACTGCCGCGCGGGCCTCCGAAAGCCCGGGCCGCACCCTCTCCCGGAGCAGACAGCGTGAATTCTGGACCTGACAGCAGAAACGGCTGCTGGAGAGCCCACTGCGGTTCGCAGAAAGCTTTCCTGTACTTGAACCAAATGAGAGGCAGCTTGGGGATTTCGAGCTCACAGCCATCACCCTGCCTTGTTGGCCCCCGAGGTTAGCTCTGAGGAAACATGCTCCAGGCCAGGCCCCTTGATTCCTCAGCAGCACCACCATGACTGCGGACAGCTCGGCACAGGGATCGTTTCCCCGGAAAGGCCAGCAGCAGCCCTTAATTGTACTGTCTGGGCCCTGCCTCCCCAAATGATCAGGTCACATAAAGGCAGCATTGGTATCTTGCGCACCTGCTCAGTTTTCCTAGTCAGCTGTTCCCCAGGAGGCGCTGGTGGTAAAAAACAACAAAAACAAACAGCCTGCCAATGCAGGAGACTGAAGAGTCGCAGGTTCCGTCCCCGGGTCAGGAAGACCCCTGGAGAGGGAGATGGCCGTCCACGCCAGTGTCCTTGCCTGGAGAGTCCCATGGGTGGAGGAGCCTGGTGGGCTCTGGTCCATGTGGTTGTGAAGACTTTGACAAGACTGAAGGAACTTTGCACAGTTGGCTGCTCACCAAGTATGTTCCTCCATTCACAAAACAAAACCTAAAGCAGGGAAAAAGTATAAAAAAAAAAAAAAAAAAAAAATTCAGAAGAGGGTGGTTTTAGAGATCCAGTCTGGCTTTAGGTTTTGGGGTTGTGGGTATTTCTCTGGGTGTTTTCTTGGACCCACAATAAGCATTAAACAAGAGAAAACACCCAAACTAGACCCGTCCTCAAGTTCTGACCCTTGGGCTCTTTATCAGCAAAACTCATGGGATCCAAAGTTAAGGTACCCAGGACCTAGCTAATCTTTAAGGGACAAATTGTGGCACATTCTTTTTAAGGGCTGTTTCAAATCTAAATATCTTTGTCAGTGATTTATGGTCTTCTGTGATTGTTTATTTAGTTTCCTACGTCTTGGGGGGAAAAAAAAAAAAAAAGCTTTTAGGGTCAACCATCAGTGAACAGAGGCTGAACATCTCTCCAGTGTCAGCCCAGCCTTTGGTTTCTGCCTTGACCCAAGAATAAGGACCAGGAAAGGGGCATGTCCGAGGGTAGCAGGTCACCATCAGGAAATGCTACCCTCTCCCTTACAAGGAGGGTTTTTTTTTGGGGGGGGGGGGGGGGGTAAAGAAGAATCAGCAAACCAGGCTGATTCAAACAGAATATCATTCTTCATGTTCAAGCATTTGGGGTTTGAGAAAACCCCGAACACTTCGAGCCCTGGGCACTTTTTCCATTAATTTTTTAAACTGATGTATATGTCAAGGGAAATTTAAAACGTAGGTTTCTGATTCATTTACACTTAACTCATCAAAATATTGTTCTGTAAGAGGCATTCAGTGTCCAAGAAATCTTAAGAGCCTTTTTATAAGCTTTTAAAGTTCTTTTAAACGTTAAGAAACAGAAGTTGCAGTCTCCCCAAAGTAAACAGGAGTGAATCCCTGGTGGTGGGGGAGGGATGGAGAGAGGGGGTGGAGGGTGGACAGTGGGCGCCAAGACACACTGACCTCAGCCCCCAGACACCAACACAGAGTCCAGTATTTTCCAGCCCCCTCCTGCTGCTCAATGCCTCATCCACTATCGGGGAACAATTGGTGGGCCTACCTTTTGGAAATCTGAAGGCAAAGACAAGCTGTTTCAGGGGCCCTGCTGTTGGCAGAGAAGTCTCCCAAGTGTTCTCTAGAGAAGCAGGATATAGACTCCAAAATTTTACTTCCAGGCAAGACCCTTTTTTTCCCCCCTTCAAAGAAAGTGCTCATAATGTATCCTTTCATTTATAATTTTATGAAGGTCTCAATTGAACATGTAAAGAAAGTGGAAAAATTCTAAGTTGCCATGGATGTTTGGCATTTTTCCCACTCTACTAAAATCCACTTTCTCCCGCAAGCAAAATGGTTTCAGAGACTCCAATAAAAAAGTGGGGAGGAGGACAGCGAAGCTGTCTGGAGTCAGAGTCTTCACAAAGTTTGTTCTTTAATTGTTGGAGTGTCAGCTACTTAGGTTTTCTTCCTCTTTCGCCTCGCTTCCCTTGTTATTAATAAAAGGAGTCTGTCTTGCATTTCAGAATGCCTATGACTTCTGTAAACAGGCACTCACACGTTTTATCTCATTTTACCAGTTAATATGCAAAGCAGTAGATGTCCCAGAATCTAGCATTTCTTGATCAGGTTTGTTTGTTGTATGTTTTTGTATTTCTAAAAAGAGGAGGAAACTTGGCAATAAATGATGTCATCAGTGATTAAAAAAAAAAAAGTTCTGTTTTTGGATTTTTAAAAATCCATAGTCTTGAGCAAATGCATAAATATTCAGAAAAGGAGCCAAGGAAAAATATTAGACAGCAGTTCTCAGATTTATTTATTAAGCAGAGGCTTTTTCCTTGGTGTAAGTTTCAAGTAATTTATATTAGCAATATGATTTTCTCCTGCCTCATTTTAAACAGATTCAGGCCTTTCTTCTAAAAACTGATATTTTACTCAGATTGAAATATATTTTCTATTGTTATCTTAACACTTCAGGTTCAGAGACCAGGATTTTTTTTATACACTGTAGAAATTGGTGATAACACATCAGGTCAAGGGACTTCCCTGGGGGTCCAGTGATTAAGACTTCATCTTCCAATGTAGGGGGTGCAGGTTTATCCCTGCTTGGGGAGCTAAGATACAACGTGCTTCCAGGCCAGAAAACTAAAATATAAAACAGAAGCAATATTGTAACCAATTCAATAAAGACTTTAAAAACGGTCCACACTAAAAAAAAAATCTAAAATAGAGCAGGACAAGAAGTAAGGGAAGTTGGAGGCTAAGGTGGGCAAGACTCTTGTCACAGAGTTCAGGGGGAATGTTTTGTGAGTTCTGTGCCTCACCTGTGGGTCCAAAGCCAGCATGGATGCTGCATGCTCCTCCTCTGCAAGAACCTTCCAGCAGAGTTTCTTGAGACACATATTTTTGTAACCTGGTCAACTGTTGCTGCCCTGCCGGCTTATTCGGTAAGGAATGCCTGACACTTCTGTGGGGTCTGATGTAGGTACAGAGGCACTGAATTTAGAAATCCTACCAGAAGTCCCAAAAGGAAGGTGAGAAACGTCCTTCTGAAAAACAGAGTAGACTTCTGGGTACTTTAAGATACTCCTCTTTCACTTACTACTTAAATTTTTTTTTTTTTGAGTAAAATTTCAAACAGCATTATTATCATGTTCCCAACAAATGAAAATGAAAATGTTAGTTGCTCAGTCGTGTCCTACTCTTTGTGACCTGGTGGACTGCAACCTGCCAGGCTCCTCTGTCAGTGGGATTCTCCAGGCAAGAATACTGAAGTGAGTAGCCATTCCCTTCTCCAGGGGATCTTCCCGAGCCAGAGATCCAACCCGGGTCTCCTGCATTGCAAGTGAATTCTTTACTGTCTAAGTCACCAGGGAAGCCATTCTACTGTTAAATTCTTTGTATTATTTTAATTTTTCTCCTTTTCTTAAAAAACTAATACAACATATTTTTATAACTGCTTTTTTTTTTTTTTTAAGAACTCTCTTTGAATGTTTAATTTTACAGCGTTTTCCAAAGCATAGGTGTAGGGTGTGCCTCTTACTATCCCAAAATGTTGGTATTTTTTTCTCCAGTATTGCTTCTGTGCTACTTGAATTATCCGTTGGCAAAGGAAATTCTTGTCCAGGGAGGTTAAGGCTCTACTTCTTTTCAGTAAGTTTAATTTTTTTTTATTTCTTGAAATTTCTGTAGAAACAGCTGATGTGAATATATGGACATGTATTGAATAGTTTCTTTCTGTTTAGGTTTATGATTGTTCCATTTGACTATGACAATTGCCCCATTTTGTAACTGAGAAAATTGTGTCTTGAGGAAGTCACCTGATGCATTTTTTTTTTTTTTTTTTTTGACTGCACCATATGTGGCACACAGGATCTTAATTTCCCAACCAGGGATCAAACCTGTGTTCCCTGCAGTGGAAGCACAGGGTCTTAACCACTGGACCACCAGAGAACTCCCAAGATGTCGATACTGATTAGATAAGACGACTCCTTCAGTGTCGGGTTACTTGAGACTGTTTCCTGGACAGTTTCCTTGTGGTGATGTTTGTGTTAATGACCCAGCATCACAACAGGGACCTCTGAATGGAGAACATGTTACAGAGCTGGTGACATTTTCTTTGACATAATATTTTTAAGTTCCTAGGAATAATTCTTAGAAGCATATTTGCTCATCTGAGTTATATGTGACTGTTTCTAGTTTTTATTATGGGTTTATTGATCAACCCATTTAATGAATACTGACTAGTGGCTGGATAAGGCTAAAAATAGAAAGATTATACACCCAGGTACTTGGCTTTGGTTGTATCATCTAGTAGGGGAATTATAGAGAGAAACAGAAAACCGCGTCAGAAGGTCAAATGCAGGTATTTTGCAAAACACTTGGCTTTATCTGATGACTTTCAACTTGGCCATGACGTCCTGTTTAGGAAACTAGTATCCTGCTTTACTAAGAGTACAGAAGCGCCTTCATAACTTGTACACCCCGGAATTAACATCTTTTCTGCTCTGTATACCTCACCTCAGATAGATCTTTGGATTGGTCATAAAACATCAGATTAGTCTGATGCAAACTATGATTCCTAATTCTGGAAGTATGCAAATGATGCCAAAAGCCCATGCTTCATTTTCAATTCCCTATATTCTTAGTCACGAGGAAAGGAGAGGCAATTTCTAATTAATCTCTAATTGTAAAAGCTTTATTTGAACATTAAATAAATACCTGTTGTTCCACGTAGATCTATAGTCCTAAACATCTTACAGCAGTGATAGAAGCCTCTTCCCCATACTGCCTTTTTCTGTATGGACCATTAAACCCACAGAAAACACTAATTAAATGATCATTAGCTTTGGGACGAATAATTATAGATTTACATGTTGCCTTTTATGTTCAAATAGCTGCTTAGGCATCAGCTAATTAGTCTATGAATGAAGAATACTTCCAGCATTACTCTAATTAAGACAATCTCAGGGGGACAAGAGGATTGCCAACGGGGGTGTAAAAGAGTTCTGCAAGCCTCTGTAGCGTTTGTTTTTTCATTGCTCAGGTAGAATGGCCAGACCCGAGTGCAACTGCCAACTCATCACTCTCATTTACAAATAAACTCGTTTTTGAAAGGCCAAAGTTTTATAACTGACGAGGAACTGGAAATAAAAACAAATGAATAAAGAAAAGTATTGCCTTTAATCTGAACCTTTTGGGTTACCTTTAAAATTTTTATTCCCTGTGAACAGTGAACTTGAGTCTGTTTCATGAGATGTGGTAGACTGCATGTTCACTCTTTTTCTTCACTAGCGTAGTCTTTTGTGGAAGCTATTGCAGTGTGTGTGCATGTGTGCGCCTGTGCTTGTGTGTATATGGTTAGGTGGTACAAATTAATACTTTTTTCAGGACTTGATTTTCTGAGTGTTAAGGATTTGGTCCTAAATATAAATTGAGAAACTGACGAACAGAATTTTGCAAGTATTTTGGGGAAGCCAGTGTTTGTAATCCAGAAAAATTATTTTGTTCATTTATTGGATGTTGGAAATCTCTTTGGAGTAATGATGGATACAATAAAGTGAAATATGTCTTTATAAACTCATGGCCAAATTGTAATAGAATGAGTATCGTTAGCTGAAACAAGAGGTAGTCCTTAGTGTTTTCATCTGTATGTAGGGTTGGAGGTTATGCTGTATTGAAATTTTTAACTCCTGTGACCAAATGGGCATGTACTTTCCCTGAAATAGTTTTCTCAGCTTCACGGAATAGATGTAATAATAAGTGAATTCAAGTTTCTGGATTTGGTTGGTTTCAAATGAGCTTACGTTGAATGCTTTTCTCCAATTCAGTAACTAGCTTGTATATGAAAATTAAACATTTGGGGAAGTTTTCTCTGCTAATTTTGGAACTTGTAGCTCAGCACTCGGAGAAGGAAATGGCAACCCACTCCAGTGTTCTTGCCTGGAGAATCCCAGAGACAGTGGGCCCCTGTCTATGGGGTCACACAGAGTCAGACACAACTGAAGCGACTTAGCAGCAGCAGCAGCAGCATCTCAGCACTCATTTGTATTAACTTCTCTTCCCAGCCCTACCCCCCAACCCTTCACCTACTTGCAGTAAATTAAAGTGATGATGTGCTTTTAAATTACAGTTTTGTAACTGGGTGTCTTTGGGAGTAGTAACTTAATTTTCTCACTATGAACATGTAGTTTCCAACCTGTCAAGACAAGCATAGAAGTACCAAGCCACACAGGCATTCTGATACGAAATTTGGAAAGTTGAGGTTGTTAGAAGAATAGAAAGCACAGATTGCTCTGTTTGGACAAAGATAAACAGAAAACATGCTTTTTTATGAAATCAGAGATTAAATGAGTTGATGGAATCAAGCCTAGACATTCGCATAAGCCAGAGTGGAAAATTATAGACTAAAATACATCTGATATCAAAGAGAGTGACTCTCTCCAAAAGCCTTCACTTTTTATTGGAACCAAGGATTTTTTTTTTTTTTTAATAAGCTCAGCAGCTCCTAGGATTTTAAAAAGAAAAATAAAATCCTGCAAACATTGTGGCTTTTATCCAACACTTTTGTGATTTTTTCAAATGACCAGATTTGAAACTTTAATCACCTCACACCTAGGGATTTTTTTATGTGTGTTTTAATTTGCGAGGCATATCCACAGACAAAATGACTCATGAAAAACAGAATCAGCCTAATCTCTCAGTTGGCCCTATTCCTCCATCAAACCGAGAAAGTCAGTTTTGCCTTGGGATTTCAGAGTGTCCCCAAGTAGCCTTTAAATTTATGCAGTGTTCATCTCACAGCTATGATCACTGGGTTTCTTTTGAAATGCACTTAAGCTCTCGCTTAAGTAAATTCATTCATGAACAATTATTTGGGAAATTGGAAAATCCTTTTCTATGTGGAACCTCTTTTCCTGGGCCTCCTTCTAACTTGAGATGATGACTCTTGGTTCACACAGCCTGCAGATCCTACTCGGTGAGCTTGTTTTATTAGAGGCAGGAGAGCCGGTGGTAATGTAACCTTGAAATACACTTGGCAAGTGTGTAGGAGCTAAGATAATGCCTTTGGAGGGTTATTCGTGGCCACTGAAATGATAATCCATGAAAGTCACTGCTGGCTGAGATCTCCCTTGATGGGGAAATAGATGGATTCTAGTTCACATTTTTTCTTAGGAAATCAAGTCTTGATTCTCTTGGAGCTGGTAATGTTAATGTCACTGTTCCTTTTCCTCAGAGGTAGAATGAACTTGGTTAAGAAACAAAAGTCTGTTCATTAACAATCCAGATTGTGCCCTAAATATTTTGGAAGTCTAATAATAGAAGAAGAAGAACAGCATCAGCAGTCGAGAAACACAGTCTAGGAGAATTTTGTGCTGTGTTCAGTCACCTCCAACTCTGTGACTGCATGGACCGGAGCCCACCGAGCTCCTCTGTCCATGGATTCTCCAGGCAAGGTTACTGGAGTGGGTTGCCATTTCCTTCTCCAGGGGATCTTCCTGATCCAGAGATCGAACCCACATCTCCTTTGGCAGGCAGATTCTTTACCACTGAGCCACCAGGGAAACCCTATAATAAGGGGAGCAGTAGCTTATTTCACACCTTTGCTGACATGCTATAGCTTTGTCCCACAGGAAGAGGCTCGTTCTAACTACTATCTTATAACGGTTTAAAGATCCCAGCTAGACTAGTTGGCTGGTCTAGCAGCGACCTTGGGAATCCTCAGACGTTAGTTCCCTCACCTGCAGAATGGGACGGATAGAGGCCTCGCCTTGTGTCGGGTGGCCAGCTGTCTGCCTTGCCCAGGCCTCTTCCCGTTTTGGTTCTGAAAACCTCGGGCGTTAGATAGCGCCTCACTCCTGCACACACCAGTACAGTTGTCACCCTGTTCACGGGAAACGAATCAGAAAATGTGTGCAACATAAAGAACATGGTACTTGGTGCCCAAAAGATTTATTTTACCAACGGACTGGAAGAGATCAAACTTCTACTGTTTTTCTCCCATACATTTTTGGATGTGTTTTTGTACAACTTTGCATAACCAACTGTCAGAGTTGGTCAGAGTCTCCCTGGGGACCTTGAGGAACCCGTGAGGAAACTGCAGGATGGAACGTGGGGTGCAGAACAGTGATCTCAATGAGGGCGTTTTTTCAGTTTGGTTTCCTCTGTGCTGTGAGGATGGAGTTTTCATCTCAGTCTTGTTTCCATGGACATTTTCAGCCCTAAGCCTCTTGCGTCCCCAGATTTTCAACTTTATACCTTTCCTTACCATCACCGCAGCCAGCACGTGCTCCGCACTTCCCATGTCACGAATGACCATTAAGCTCTTTGGCATCTGTTAACTCACTGAACCTAACCGCACCTCACGAAGTAGCGACAGGAGCGCCTGACACCTCTCCTGAAGCAACAAAATACAAAGAAACTGTGTGGGACTGAAAATAACTGCGTGCATGCACAGCTGGGGCAAATTCTGGACAAAAGATATAAAGAGAGCAAAAAACACAAATGTCACTTTAGAGAAACCTGGAGCAAAAATAGGGTACCATGCTTGCCTCCTGCACACAGCACCACCTGAGGCGGTGGGTAAACCACCTCAGCCACCCCTACCCTCACCCCGTAAAGGAACCAGTGCTCCCCGCTTTGGGGAGCAGGCAGGGAACCTGTTGCTTGGCCTCCCTTCCCCTGCTGCTGCAGGAACCCCGATAAATGAACCCTTGCTGGAAAGAAAAAGTAGCGACTGTCCTTTATTCCCATTTCACATGCGAAGACACACAGAAGTGGAGCAACGGAGAAACTAACCTGGAGTTTGAAAGTTAGTTGGGTGGAGCTGTGATGCCAATCAGAGTGACTCTCCTCCTTCCATCCTTCTCTCCTCGCCTGTAAAGCGGGCTGATAGTAACTGCTCACCTAACTTGCGGGGCTGTGGACAGAATCTGATGAGCTGGGACGTGTTGAAAACACATCAGCCTCCGGGACTTCCCTGGTGGTCCGGTGGCTAAGACTCCATGCTCCCAATGCAGTGGTGTAGGTTTGATCTCTGGTTGGGGAATTTAAGATCCTACATGGCGAGTAGAATGGCCAAAAAAATAAAAATGATAAAATAATTGTTAAAAATGCATCAACTTCCAAATATTAGATAACTGTGCCTTTATTGTTCTTTCATCACTTTTATCTGCTCACCTGCGCTGCACACTCTGAAACTGCAGACATTCTGAGAGGTAACAGAACTACCCTGATTAAGTAGGTCCCCTCTGTAATCAAGGACACGAAGCCTTATTTCCCTGGAGTCATCCCTTTGGGGATGATACGTAGAGCAGAGAATGGTCCCGACTCCTCAGGCCAGTGCTGTGTCTGCCTCATACCCCACCTCGCCAGATGGCATTGTTGCTGGGAGACACAAAACAAAACGAGGTCGCGGGCATCACTGTCTCTCAGGACAAAGGCAAAGTGAGTCTCTGAAGATGGGAAGCAGATGATAAAATTTAGGTGAGGATCAAGTTACCATTTTGCAGCCTCTAACTGCAAGCTAATTAGAATTCAGGCTTGTTTCTAAGAAGCTGAACAAACAACGATGTCCTTAAAAGGAGCACAGCATTTGAGCTTGGGTTTGCTTTGGATGAGAAGGCTCAGCAGAGGTGGTGTGGAGCACACGGTGCAAATTATTCATGATTCCCAGGTCCCTGTTTAGCACACACACAGACACACACACTCGCTCTGATTAATGGAGGGTATATATGCACAGTGACATCACCTTTGGAGCTCAGAGCGTTAGGAGCCTCACCAGGTGTGGCTAATTTATGTTCAGGTGTGGACAGGATGGTCATTAACGACAGAGCCAGGTTCGGTCTCCTACCTAAACTCAACAGCTCTGCTGCCCCACCCCTGGCAGCATGCCCTGCCTGCAGAGCCTGCCTTTTCCTTGGTGGGCATGCAAGCCTTTCACTCGTCAGAGGCCCAGAGTACTTTGGAAGCTTCAGATGTGTCAGTATCAGTCAACTAATGGAAGCCATGTGTTTGCAGAATGGGAAAGAAAAAACCTGGCATCTTAAGGATCTAGACACATCTCTCTGTAAATGGTTCTAAAGCAGAGACTTTTTTGAGGCCTTTTATCGGTAGATCTTTGGCCACCCTGCTGTTTAACCATTTATAATGCTATTCAAATAACCTTGCTCCAAAACAGGAATGGCCCTTTCTCCAAGGGCCAAGGAAGCAGCCGAGATTTATTGAGTACCTGTTTTATTATTCAGTTGCTAAGTTATGTCTGCCTGTTTCCAACTCCATGGATTGCAACACTCCAGGCTTCCCTGTCCTTCACTATATTGAGTTTGCTCAAACTCATATCCATTGGGGTTGGTGATGTCCTCCAACAATGTCATCTTCTGTAATCCCCTTCTCCTGCCTTCAATCTTTCCCAGCATCACGGTCTTTTCCATTGAGTCAGTTCTTTGCATCAGGTGACCAAGGTATTGGAGCTTCAGCTTCAGCCTCAGTCCTTCCAATGAATATTCAATGATTTCCTTTAGGATCGACTGATTTGATCTCCTTGCTGTCCAAATAATCTCTGATCGTCATTATAGGAAGAAATTGCAGTGCATATTAGGTCCTGTGCAATTTCTTACTATAATGATGATCACACAAATTACATCTGCTGATACGAATTTAGTGCATATACCTAATAAGAGCTCTATCTTCACTGATTTATTTAATCCTGACCCTAGGTGGGGAGGGAGGTGTTATCTTCATTTATGGAAAGGAAACACTTTCTCAGGAGAATTGAGTAGCATTTCTGCTGCTGGAGAAGAAGTCAAAGGGAAGAATCAGTACAATCTGTATATGCTCCCTCGTGGGACAGCAGATTGGAAAGATGGAGATCACGATGCTAGACTTCCCTGGCAGTCCAGTGGTGAAGAATCTGCCTGCCAGTGCAGGGGACGCGGATTCGATCCCTGGTCTGGGAAGATCCCACATGCCTGGGGCAGCTGTGTCTGCGCCCCACAGCTACTGAAGCCCTCTCACCCTAGAGCCCATGCTCCACAATAGGCCCCCCGCAGTGAGAAGGCCACACGCTCGAGGAAGCCCTCTAGCAGCAAGGAAGACCTGGCACAGCCAGAAACAAGTAAATATATAAAGAAATAAAATTTTTCAAAGAAACTATGATTCTAATTTTATAGCTAAGAGTGCTGAGATTTAGAGAATTGGAGTGAATTTTCCAAGGACATTTGGCTGGTTAAGTGACAGTGGAGGGATCTTAGCACGGCATTTAAAATAGTCTGGTTGGTCTTCTGTGCTTTACCATAGGGCAGTTTCTATGATGAGGAGGATTTGATGTCCTGATAGACAGATGAGACACACACTTCATGAACCCCTGTAACAGCGTAGACATAAAGAGAAGGAAGGGCTTTCCGAGTGGTGTAGAGGTAAAGAACTGCCTGCCAATGCAGGAGATTCAAGAGATGCGGATTTGATCCCTGGGTTGGGAAGACCCCCTGGAGAAGGAAATGGTAACCCACTCCAGTATTCTTGCCTGGAAAACTCCAAGGCCAGAGGAACCTGGCAGGCTATACAGTCCATGGGGTCACAAAGAGTTGATTGCAAATGAGCACAAACAATCGAAGAAAGGGAAGCAGTTTGGAAAGAATTCAGTTATTTCATGGAAATGTCAAATTATCCAAGCAGTCATTAGGGAAACAATCAGAAATCTTTTGGACTTAGTATTATTTTACATTTTGTTTTGTATCTTTAGCCGAAAAACAATGTCAAAATTTCAGTGGCTGAAAATAACAGAGGCGTATGTTTTATTTGTATTACACAGTCATCATGGGTCAGCCAGCAGGAACAGGGGTACCTGGCGTGGAGTTGGGGGGTTTAGGACCACTTTGTCTTCACTCAGGGATATAGGCATAAGGCAGAAAGCAGGGCTACTGTCCATTGGCTCTTAAAATTTATCTTCTGCTTGAAGGTCTTTCTCTTTTGCTCACATGCCATTGGCCAAAGCCAATCTCATGACTGCAAGGAGGTAAACATTGGCAATTCCACCACGTGTATGGAAGGAGAAAACCCAGGGTACCGGGAAACAAGTTGCTTGGCAATCACAATTTTATAGACAGGGATGTGGGAGACCATAATCTTTTCAGGGATTGGGAACCCTAGAAGTCTTTATCCTTTCCAGAAGGGAAGGAGGAAAGGCTGGTAGCTCCTTCCTCAGTTTGGATAAATACAATAGTAAAATCCCACAATCTCCTTTGGGTTCCCTCCATGCTCTTGATTGCTTTTAGCTGGGAGGTTCATAAGCAGTTCCAGCTGAAACCACCCGAGTCTCCGAACCTCCCTCTGGCTCTGGAAGTTTTGATGAGGTGACTTGGAAAAGGGATGGGTCTGTGGCTGAGTTCTAAAACCCAGCAGACTGCAGGAGTTATTTGCCTCAGGATTCTGGGGTTTGAGGTGTTTGGCTGTTGGTCTAGAAATGACAGAAAGGGAGAAATCTGGTAGACCAAAGTGAGGATGCAAGCAATGCCAGTGGCATTCAGATGGCTGGGGAGGGGTGAGGGCCAGCCTCCAAATAGCGCTCCCTTCAGACTCCCGGGCCTTTGCATCTGTCTCTTATACACATCTCCACCTTTTTTTTAATACTTTTTTTGTTGTTGAAGTATAGATGATATACAGTGTTAATTTCTTCTGCACAGCAAAGTGATTCAGTTACACTTTTTTTTTTTTTTTTTGCTTACTCAGTCGTGTCCGACTCTGTGACCCCATGGACTATAGGCCGCCAGGCTTTTCTGTCCATGGGGATTCTCCAGGCAAGAATATTGGAATGGGTAGCCTTTCCCTTCTCCGGTGGATCTTCCCAACCCAGGGATCGAACCCAAGTCTCCCACATTTGCAAACAGATTCTTTATACCACCTGAGGCAAGGGAAGCCCAAGAATCCACAATTATATAATAAGTTTTACTACAGATATTCTTTTCCATATTGTTTTCTGTTACAGTTTATCTGTATAAGTTGTATATTTGCAATATATAAATAGGTTGTACAGCATTACCCAGAAGACTGAAGGTAGTTCCTGTGCCCTACCCTAGGGCCTTGTTGTTCATCCATTCTGTATCTTACATGGGTTGCCACTTCCTTCTCCAGAGGATCATCCCGACCCAGGGATCAAATCCGGGTCTCCCATGTTGTAGGCCGATTCTTTCCCACCTGAGCCACCAGGGATGCCCAGATATTAAAGCCTACACCTGCCACGCCCAGCCTCCCCTGCGCTGCTCCTGCTTCTCTGCCCTCACCTCAGTCCTGGCTGATGAGACTCTGGCTTCTCTCTGGAGGGGCCGGACTGATGGCTTCTTCCAGCGATCATCTCCAAGCCGCTTTCTTGGGCAGGTTCGTAAGCTGTCTTGACATCTGAATTGTCTCCATGTCTGAATGGAGCTAAGCGGTCCTACGTATTACATTGCTGCAAGCGAGGCCTGCTGCTCTGCAGGGGATTACCCTGCTGCTGGGCTTCCCTTCACTGACTCTCTTTCCCAGCCCTTCCTGTTGGCCGTCTCTTTCACATGAGTGTCTGATTTCTGAACAGTGAGATGAAGGTGACCACCTTGGGGACCAAGGGGTTCGAGCACATCCAGTTAAAAAGGCAGGTGAACCTTGGGAGTTGTCTCTGGGAGTCATCTAGCCTGTGGAACTTCCTCCATATAAATCATTTTAAAAGCAAATTGCCTTCCCGAGGAGCAGCCTCCACGCCCCCGCAAGTCCCCCCAGTGCAGTCATCCCACAGTGCAGTCTGGCTCCTGGGACCTAAGGCCCCTCCGTCCCTTCGCTCCACGTCACTGGCTTTTAGCAGCTTCATCCTATTTGGGGATGAAAGGCTGTGTCTGAAAGGTCAGTTCTGATGATGCTGGCTGTTTAATTAAAGTCACCTGAATTGCTCACGTCTTTATTGCAGTCATCCGAACACCTGGTTTAGTTCTGATACACAGGTCCCAAAGGAGTAACTTTGACGTTTCTTCAAAAATCGGTCGCAAACTGAGCTGCTTTCAAAAGTAAGGTCTTGTTTAAAACAAACACTTCCTTCTTTTTCTTTTGTAGTTAATTAGCATCTTCTAAAAAAATTTTTTTTTTCTCCCTCTTTCTATTGGGAACTAGAGGTATTTCACCCTGGCTTGCCAAATGATTTCTATCTCAGTAGAAAAAAGGACTTGCTATTTCCTGAAAATCTACCACTGCAACCCTCCCCCCTCCTCTTTTTTTTTTTTTAATACGTTTGTGCTGGGAATCAAAGTCAAGTAACTTGATAACGAGTTAATGGAAACAAATTAATTCTGTCTGCATTTGAGAGAGAGACAGGTTGGCCTCACAAAGTTATCTTATATACTTCTCTGGACTTGACAGTCTCTGGGTGTAACACTGTTAGAAAGTTTAGGTATTTAGGGGACATAAACAAGGGTACACGCCTTTCCCACTGGAGTAAGGTGATTATGTTCGTGTAAATTATTCAGATAATTTTAGGGGAGTGGGTGGGAGAAATGTCATTCCAACACATCTGGCTAATTGCATCTAAATTATCATTTTGACCCTCCTGTTGTGTGGACAATTTGCATTAAATCCTAGGATACAGAAGAGGAATTTTAAAGAGCATTTGTGTGACAGCTGCAAAAACAGTATTATAATCACCCTAGGTCTCTCCTCTGGGATGGGATTGTGTGTGGCAGCTGGAGAGGCATCCTGACCTTCACATCCCCCGCCCCTGTGCTAAGCCCCTGTGCGCCCAAGGACAGAGCGCACTCATCAGATACCCTTTCTGGACTTGGAGGAAGACTACCAGTTTGAGTAAATATGCATCTCAAACCTGGCAGGTTTCTGAACTCTTGTGGAGCCACTGGAAAATGTTACTCCTAAAGTGACTTGGAAGAAAGTCGTTCAGGGTCCAAGAGGCCTCACTTTGTGTTTCCAGGCATGTCAGGTCTGACACAGGAAGGCGGTGGTAATGGCACTGGAGCGGGTCACTGGCTGGCGGGCGAAGGGAGTGGGGCTGAGGTCTGAGCCTGCCAGTGTCGTTGCCTGAGGGTTTGCTCTTACTCTTGTTTTCCAAAGAGATCGGATCAGAACACAGAGCGGACTAGAGGGCAATAAATGGTGCCATCCCCGTAGCCTTGTGTGACTTCCTCTTGTTGACTAGCTTCACGAGAGCCACACAGAATGATGTGAGTCACAGGCACTTTTCTTGTTTCCCAGTGCATATGACGTGATGTTGACACTGCTTTTTTTGTTCTTTTGTTGTTGTTTGGTCACTAAGTCGTGTCCAACTCTTTTGTGAACCCACGGACTATAGTCTGCCAGGCTCCTGTGCCCAGGTAAGGGTACTGGAGTGAGCTGCCATTACCTGCTCTGGACAAAAATTAATATTAAGACATCTTTTTTTTTTCTCCTCCTCTCCCTCCATTAGCAGCTTTTTCTTTCTTTCTTTTTTAAAAGATCCGTTATAATTGTGATAACCACCAATTGACTTGCTTTACTTGTACAATTCAGTGATTTGGGGTGTATTTACAGAATTGTGTAACTATCACTGCTGGCATAGAGCTTTTGTTTTTGTCTTGTTTTTGTTACTTAGCATATGGGATTTTACTTCCCCGGCCAGGAATCGAACCCATGCCCCCTGCGTTAGAAGCACGGAGTCTTCTGCTGGACCGCCAGCAGCTCTTCCTAACCAACAGAGTGGATGGTGTTCAACACGACAGTGTAGGGGAAGTTGGAGACATATCTGAGTCTACTCCTCTTTATCCAAGACTCTTCTTTCTCTTCCCTGTAAAAATCTCCAACGAGGCTATACTTTTTTCCTTCATCAGTTTAAGGATTTGTCTTAAGTTCGGCTAGAGATTTAAGGCTCTCATAGACTGAGATGCAATTCTTAAGCTAAAGCTTCATTATTTACAGAAATGCTCAAGTTAGACGTTTCACATCCATTTTATTTGAAGGATGTTTTCCAGATCATTTTGCTTCTTTAGGGATCTCATTCCAAAAAGTGCAGGGAGGGGCATTCCACTTTACGATCTCAGCCAAGACATTGCATAAACCTTTACGCCCACCTCTTTTTAGGGTTCCCTCCATGCTCTTGATTGCTTTTAGCTGGGAGGTTCATAAGCAGTTCCAGCTGAAACCACCCGAGTCTCCGAACCTCCCTCTGGCTCTGGAAGTTTTGATGAGGTGACTTGGAAAAGGGATGGGTCTGTGGCTGAGTTCTAAAACCCAGCAGACTGCAGGAGTTATTTGCCTCAGGATTCTGGGGTTTGAGGTGTTTGGCTGTTGGTCTAGAAATGACAGAAAGGGAGAAATCTGGTAGACCAAAGTGAGGATGCAAGCAATGCCAGTGGCATTCAGATGGCTGGGGAGGGGTGAGGGCCAGCCTCCAAATAGCGCTCCCTTCAGACTCCCGGGCCTTTGCATCCTGAGTCTCCAGATTCCACTCTCAGCACGCATGCTGAGTCATTCCATTTTCTTCCTAGGGCTTTTCAGTTGGCCTTCCAGGGTAACAAGTCGATATTTTCTGCTAAAGGCAAACTCAGGCTTGTTAGTGCCCGGGCTATTTAGTGTTGAGAAAGTGGCAACGAGATCTTGGGAAAAGTGCAATAGAGAATTATTGAAGCATTGATGTAGGTTATCTAAACCAAATCCTCCTCTTCCCAAGTATCTGGATACCTTTGGTTAACTTTTTTTTTTTTTTTTTTTGGTTTCAGTTATCCATGAGTCAGATGAACAGAACTGCATTTTGATAATGTTACTTGAACTGCAAATGATCCAGGTAAATGCCTATATTTATTCTCTTTACATGTATGAACACAACATACTTTCTCGTCGTCTATTAATAGTAAATGTGTTCCTTTAAATTTTAGCCAGTTTTCATAATAACGTAGGGAAGTAGAGAAATAATACAGGAAACTTAGGATAAGACATTAGAAACCTTGAACTCAAGTTTCCTATCAGCTATATGATCTTAGGACAGGAAACCCCCTACATACAATTGAGTTCCATTCTGAGAGCATATTTGTGAGTCCAATCTGTTCAAAAGTCCAACGGAGTTGGCCTAGGTACCCAACTAACACAATTGGCTACATAGGACTGTACTGTGATAGGTTTATAATACTTTTCACACAAATAATGTATATAAAAAAAAACAAACACAGAAGGTAAACGTTTTTAATCTTACAGTACAGTAGAACAGCTGGCATGTGCCAGGGCTGGCATCAAGTGAACAGCCAGAAAGAGGAGGAGGAAGGGAAGCTGGGAGGGGGTAGAGCTGAAGGGCCGTCAGCAGCAGGAGTCGGAGGGCAAGGTGCGATGCCACTCACACGCCTTGCGGCGTTGCTGCTGCCGGCGCAGATTCCGGGTCCCGGATGGATTCAGTGCTGTCTACCCTCTTGCTTCCGGACACCCTGGGCTTGAAGTAAAGATAAACTGAGCCTCACTGTACTCTGTGTGATACTGTACAGTGAAGTACACAAAAGCACAGCCACTCGTAGGGGATGTCCGCACGTGACAGTGTACACTAGACATGAGAACTAACTCGCGCAGCTGGACATGCACACGCACGTTGGCCTCTTTGAAAGTTTGAAAGTGTATATATGTAGGGGACTTACTGTAAAGTTGTTGAACTTCTCTGAGCATCAGAGATCTTCAGTTAGAAATGGACTAAGACGCTGTGGCCAAATAGTAGAAACACCAATGAGGGGGTGCCACCGGTTTCTGTTACCTCCACATCACGCTTGGTTGCTTCTCTTTTTGGCATTTTAGAAGAGTTAACCACACTTTAGCCAGGATATTGAGGTGAGACGCAACAGTTTCTTTTTTTTTTTTTTTTAAAGCGAAGTATAGTTGGTTTCCAGTGCTGTGTTAGCTTCAGTAGAGTTACTTAAAAGCAACTTCAAAAAACATGTAAAGTCAGAGATGGGATTTAGGAGTGCCCTTCCTATGCTTGTTGTTGTTAGTCACTCAATCCTGTCTGAGTCTTGTGGCCCCATGGACTATAGCCCGCCAGGCTTCTCTGTTCATGAGATTTCCCAGGTAAGAATACCTGAGTGGGTTGCCATTCCCTTCTCCAACACTACCTAGAGTTATATTTTTCTCCTCCAACACTCAGTCCCTTCCCAGGCTTTCCTGAAGCTCACTTGAGACTTCTTCATTCGGATTAATAAAGTTTTTTCTTAAGAATCTTTGGCAGTTGCCTGAATTAGTTTCCTAATTCTGCCAAAATGGGCTTCCCTGGTGGATCAGATGGTAAAGAATCCGCCTGTGATGTGGGAAACCCGGGTTCCATCTCTGGGTCTAGAAGATCACCTGGAGAAGGGCATGGCAACCCCCTTCAGTATTCTTGGTTGAAGAATTCCATGGACAGAGGAGCCTGGCAGGCTATAGTCCATTGAATCGCAAAGAGATAGATACAACCGAGTGATTAATACTTTCAACACACTTTCTGCCATAAAAAAATGACCATAAATTTAGTGGTTTAAGGCAACACAAATTTCTTATCTCATAGTTCCTATAGGTCAAAATTCAACACGGGTCTCACCAGGCTAAATTCAAGGTGTGGGCAGGGTTGTGGTCCTTCCCTGAGGCTGTGGGGAAGAAGCCCTTTCAGGTTCAGACGGCCAGTCTAACTCAGCTCCTTGGAGTTTCAGGACAGAGGCCCCTCTGTCTCCTCACTGGTGGTCAGCACAGGGCCATGGCTCCTGTCTTCCTTCCTCCAAGCCAGCAACAGTGAGACAGGTCAGAGTTCAAGTTCTGACGTCTCCTTGGTGGGGCTTGCTTCTTCCACTTCATCCTTTCTGTTTGACTGGTCTGCCTCATCTTTCAGGGCTCATGTCATTACACTCAGTTCAGTTCAGTCGCTCAGTCGGGTCTGACTCTTTGCGACCCCATGAATAGCAGCACGCCCGGCCTCCCTGTCCATCACCAACGCCCGGAGTGATTACACTGGGCCCATCTAAATAACGGGCTTCTCAGGTGATAGTAAGAGTCGGACACGACTGAGCGACTTCCCTTTCACTTTTCACTTTCATGCATTGGAGAAGGCAACGGCAACCCACTCCAGTGTTCTTGCCTGGAGGATCCCAGGGACGGGGGAGCCTGGTGGGCTGCTGTCTGTGGGGTCGCACAGAGTCGGGCACGACTGAGCGACGCAGCAGCAGCAGCAGGTGGTGCTACTAGTAGTAGCTGCCTGCCAACAGCAGATGCAAGGGCTCGGGTTCAGTCCCTGGGTGGGGAGGATCCCCTGGAGAAGGAAATGGCAACCACTCCACTATTCTTGCCTGGGAAGTTCCATGGACAGAGGAGTCTGGCAGGCTAGTCTGTGGGGTCACAAAGAGTTGTACAAGACTGAGTGACTGAGCACACAGCACTTCGGGATAATCCAGCCTCTTTTCCCTATATTAAGTTCAGCTGATAGCAGCCTTACTTTTCTCTTCAAAGACATTTCATGGTAGTACCTAAGCTAGGGTTTGATTGAATAACTAAGGTATAGCGACTATGTGGGTGGGAAGAAAGCTTCTTTAGAATTTCTGCCTAAGAAACTATGTTAAGTCACTTTAGTCATGTCTGACTCTTTGCGACCCCATGGACTGTAGCTCAGGTTCCTCTGTCCATCTAGAGTGGGTTGCAGGGCCCTTCTCCAGGGGATCTTCCCGACCCAGGGACTGAGCCCGAGTCTCTTATATCTCCTGCATTGGCAAGTGGATTCTTCACCACAGGCACCACTTGGGAAGCCAGGAAACTGTCCCATAGGATGACATAAGGCTGTTATCAGCCATAGCACCCACTCCAGTTTTCTTGTCTGGAAAATCCCATGGACAGAGGAGCCTGGTGGGCTACAGTCCATAGGGTCCCAAAGAGACAGACATATCTGAAAAAACTGTCCTATAGGATGATATGAAGCTATTATCAGTCAACAACAGCTTTATGGAATTAGTCAGAAGGGTGGATTTCTAGTGTCACTACCAGCTGAAAGGGAGTAGAATGCTTTTTAAGTGCTAAATGGACATTATGCAGATTACTTCTGCATTTGAGATCAAGGATTAGAATTTTTTGGCAGAAAGCATATGAGGGCAGCAGAAATCTCAGCTCAGTGGTGTAGACAAAAAAAGGGTCACCTGTTGGAAAAATAAATGAGAGAGATCACCTAGGGGGAAAATAATTTACTTAAGGCTGTTCTGATATGTTTGAGGTTGAGAGGTATCTACTGACTTATAAATACAGTGTCATAGAAATATACACTGCCTTCATTTGAAGCATTGCTTTGAAAATAAATGAAAAAAATTTGAATATATATTAAAAAAATTTGCAGATTTGCATGAACCAGGTATGGAGAAATTCTTCTCCTTTTCATTCTCCCTAGATCTTTAAATTGAGTCCAATTACTGCTTAAGTCTAACACATTCAGGATTGGGAGCTCATATACATCCGTGGTGGATTCATGTTAATGTATGGCAAAACCAATATGGTATTGTAAAATAAAATAAAGTAAAAATAAAATTAAAAAAAAAAAAACACACATTATAGCGCTATATATAGTTTTATAAGCTTCCCTGGTGGCTCAGTGGTAAAGAATACCACTGCCAATGCAGGAGACACGGGTTCACTCCCTGGGTTGGAAAGATCTCCTGGAAAAGGAAATGACAACCCACTCCAGCATTCTTACCTGGAAAACCCCGTGGACAGAGGAGCCTGGTGGGCCACAGTCCGTGGGGTAGCAGAGCCACATAAGATTCAGTGACTAAACAAAACATGAGTTATAGGCATATAATGTTTAAATATGATATATTGTTTCAAAATATCTTCAAAAGATAAGACTCCATTGCCTTCTTTGGTGACATAACACATTCTATATACGTATTTCTGTTTGTTTTTATATGGAGATATGGATTGATACAGATATAGATAAGATTAAATGTAGAAATTGATAGAAATATGCTATGTTATCGTTAACAAGCCATAAACCCAAGACTTTGCATCCTCAAACAAAAGCAAATACAATATCGCGTAAGAAAAAAGGACTATTATAGGTTTTGTATTCACCCAGCTTCCATTATTACACGACTCTTTTTATAATCCTTCTTGGTGTTGATGTAGATTCCATTCAAATATTCAGACCAAATTGTTCCCCAATTGCAAATCCCTTTCAGGGCAGTGGGAAATGTATTCCTTTTACATGTTCATTTTTGTGGTCATCAAGGTTTCCTGTCCACAGTCTTTCTGTGAATTCCCTTTGGGCTACATTTGGCCTGGGTTTGCAGGAGTGACTGGAAGACAGCCTTGCTTTTGATAAAAGGCATATCATTTCATCAGGTCCCACACATTCACAGAGCCTGGCCTACCCACAGTACCTGGGGTTTTCAAATCATACATTAGTCCAGGTCAAGCTGACTATTGTCCGGTGTTCAGTCCTTGACTGGAAGTAACAGGACTAAGGGAGAAAAGAAATCACATCCTGTCAATAAGCGCTGCAAATATTTAGTGTGGCAAGCTCCGTGTTTTCTTTCTTATGAAAAGCTGATTAATATTCAGTGGTTGAAGGTTAATACCCCATTCATTTTATTCACTTTACATCCTGCACACAGCAGTGACTGTTTCAATTTCAACTCCTAATTCATACAAATCTGGTTCCAATCAGGAGATTAGTAACTTACTGCCTAAGCAGAAACAAATCACACAATTGCTAAGCTTATCTTTCTACCCATGCACAGACACATACATGTGCTTGAAACGGACTCATTCATGGACAGAGGGAAATGCATACATACCAGCAAAGTCCAGGCAATGTGGACGTACCTAGAAAGTTTTATTTGCTTACACAAGCATATGATAGGCATAGAAGAAACTGACACCAAGAAAGCGTCATCTGAATATATTCACATGTGCAGAGGTCTTTAACCTGAAGTTTTCTATATTACACATATTTCTATATTGAATCATATTTTAAAGATTTTAGAATGCATCATCATTTTAAAATCCTTATACTGTGTTCTTTTGTAGAAGATGGTATTATTTGGGTGTTGTCTACCGTATCTCAGTCTACTTTTCTACTGGTTGATTTTTATGTTTGAGAGGTTGTCGTGAAGTTGGAAACACCATGTGTTTAAGAAGGTGAAACTGTAGCAGGATGAACTTGAGCGTAGTGATCATAGAGATCATTCTGATGATGGGAGTAGAGCTTCAAAACAGGCCACCAGGGAGGGAGGGGAGTTGCATTTCCTGAAGACCTTTTGAAATTGTATCTCGTTTGTCTGGAAATGATTAAGGACGGTCCTGCAGGGGTCTGTTTTTAGGCTCCTTGCAGCTTTTGTGAGTCTGTGACTTGGGGAGATCTGTCTGTGGTCACTCTGTAGGAGAGGTAAGTTTATGTGGACATCTGCATTCCGGACAGGAAGGAGGAGAGGGGAAGGACATTGCATTTGCATTTTCCAGATGATGGCCCGCAGTGGTGGAACTGAAGAATTAAGCATCACGGGGTTTGGCCATCTGATGGTGGGCATAACGGAGGCTCAAGTTTTTTTTACTTGTGTTTATTTCTGCTCAATATGACATAACAGTTATGCTGCTGAAAGTTGATACATTGGGAGTAAGAAGAACTTTCAATACCATGAGTACTTATTTGGGAGCCTAGATTTTGGTTGTGATTTTTATTTTCTTTTTTTACCAGAAGGATATTGACCAGAGCCTTGAAGAGATAGGAGTCAGTGAGATGGTATTTCAGCTTATTTGAAGACCTAGAATGCATCTGTCACCCAGAAAGATCTATGAATTTATCTTTCTTTCCTTTCCTCTTTGACACTTATATTAAGGGAAAAAGCTAAGTACAGAATTTGGGGCTAACAAACAACTGCTCCCACAAGGAAAGGGCTTCCCTGGTAGTTCAGCAGTAAAGAATCCACCTGCCAATGCAGGAGACTTGTGTTGGATCCATGTGTCAGGAAGATCCCCTGGAAAAGGGAATGGCAACCCACTCCAGTATTCTTGCCTGGGAAATCCCATGGACAGAGGAGCCTGGCAGGCTACGATCTGTGGGGTCGCAAAAGAGTCGGACACGAGTTAGCGACTAAACAACGACAACCACAAGCAAATAAACGGTCCTGTCTTAGAATCGTGTCTTTTCCTCTTACTAGGCCTCCTAGTCTTGGTCTCTCTTTATTTAGGTGGAAGGTGAAATAATAGAATAGGCGAAGATGACAGTTGGTACCTTCCAGGCCTTCATGGTGGCGATTGGTCATGGGTTTGTTGTGACGACTATGTGATTTCTGTTTGTGAAAATATCTGGAAATCTTATACATTGATAAACAGATGACGCATCATCATTTCTTGGTGCAGTTGTATTTCACGTGGTCTGGATGTTTTTCTTTGCCTGTGTCTGTCTACTTATCTGCCAGACTCGAGCTCCAGTCAGCTACCAGCTGTGTTCTCTGAACTTTTCAGCAAAGTTGTGCACATTTTCTAGCTTGCTGCTGAAGGCCTGTGTTGGCAATATTCTGAGAAGCTGGAGGAGTTTCTATCAGCAAGAACCGCATTTCTAACAAAAGTTTCAACTTGCCTGTCAAGACGCTTGAGGATACGAAGGCCTAGATCTCAGATGAATATCCCTGAAAACTACATTTCATTCATGGATGCTAACTCAGGCTCATCTGGGGAAGAGCTGGAAATCTTCACTGGGACTTTCTAACCATTTTCTGACCTGTATTGTTTCTTGTAAATCGTGGTGAAGTACATACACTTGACATAAAATTTATCATCTTGGGACTTCCCTGGTAGTCCAGTGGCTAAGACTCCAAGCTCCCAGTGCAGTGAGTGTGGGTTCAATCCCTGGGTGAGAACTAGATCCCACATACCACAAGTTAAAGTTTTCATGCCCCAACTAAAGATCCTGAGTGTTGCAACTGAATAAAGAGAGGTCCTGAATTCTACAGTGAAGATTGAGGATCTTGCGTGCTGCAACTAGGATCTGCTGCAGCCAAATAAGTATTTTTTAAAAATTTACCATCTTAGCCATTTTAAAGTGTGTGGTTTTTAAATGTGCAGCTATCACCCCCATCCTACTCCAGAACTCTTTTCATCTTGCAAAACTGCAGCCCTTTCCCCAGTGAACAGTAATAACTATTCACCCCCTACCCCTACCCGAAGCCCCTGGCAACACCATTCTACCACCCTTCTCTCTGAATTTGACCATAGTCAGGGACATCCTGTGAGTGGAATCGTACGTGTTCGTCCTTTGGTGACTGGCATATTGCACTTAACATCATGGCTTCCCGGTGGCTCAGTGGTAAAGAACCTGCTTGCCAATGCTGGAGACTTAAGAGATGCAGGTTCCATCCCTGGGTCAGGAATTCCCCCTGGAGAAGGAAATGGCAACCTATTCTAGTATCCTTGCCTGGGAAATTCCATGGACAGAGGAGCCTGGTGGGCTACAGTCCGTGGGGTCTTAATGAGTCAGACGCAACTTAGTGACTAAAGAACAACAACAAGCACGTCCTCAAGGCTCAGCCGTGTGGCATGTGCCCTCCCTTCTTGTGTGAGCCTGGAGTGGTCGTGATGACCCGTAGAGATATTTGGGGGCAGGTACCAAGGTCCCCCTGTTTGGAATCTCTGTGATGTCACTGGGTTCTGACAGGCATGATAGCAGCGTTAGCCTCCGTCCTACCTGCTGATGATAAACCACGATCAGCAGCTGCAGACTTTCGGGGGTTCTGAAGAGAATTCTAGGAGAGAAGGATGGCGGGCAGAGAAGCACATGCCCTCCACGGACTGGAGGTGAAGGAGGCAGCCCCTTCACCTGGACTGGAAGGCTGGATGTGCTGGGGTTTCTCCTCGCAGAGGGGGAGTTCCATTTTCGCGCTTTCTTTTAAGTTCACAGATGGCATCAGGAGGGACTCTGGCTGGTGGAAATACTATGTTCTCTTCCTGCCTTCAGTTAACTGTACAAACTTGTAAAAAAAAAAAAAAGCCAAAAAGCTCCAGCATGGCTCCACACAGGGTGTCTAGCCAAAATGCAAAGTGTTACCACAGCGCACAAGCAGACAGTGTGTTTCAAGTGCGGGAACAGAGTGAGGTGCCTTTCAGCACCTTTTCCAGCACTTCTTTAAAAATGATTTAAATTGGAGGCAATAGCATCGAATGCTGAGCATCTGACACTCAGACAAGACTTAATGAATCGTGCACTCTAACAGCATCACTCCTCTGCAGCCACTTCTCTTGGCGTCCGTGGTGGTGGTTCTCCCCACCCCCCACCGAAACATTTGTTCTGCAGACCGTTTGCTTGTCGGAGTCTGCTGGGAAGCTCTTGGTTCGTGGCAAGGAGAACTGGTCTGGGGGAGGCTGCCGAGCCCAGTTCCTCCTGCGTCCAGTCTCTCTGGATCTGAATTTCAGAGCAAAAAGACAGCAGTGTTCCTTAGGAACCAGACTCAGAACCAGCGTTGGTCTCTCCCCAGTTCTAAATCTTTTGCAAAAAATATAAGCTACACAATCCAGTGTTCATCTTAACCCCACAGCATACAGCATTGTTGTTTAACTAACTTGAAACGACAAAAAAGTGAGTGATTTTGTGGGTAGGAACATTCCAGTACTGGGAAAAAGATACCCATTCTGCATCTTTGAGTTAGAGCAAGTCATTATCTTCGTTGTCAGAAATGAAACCTCTGCTGGTGGAGTCTGGCAGTATTGCTCACAGCTTGTCTGGCAGTTGTTAAGGACACAGGCCGAGTGGAGAGGGTCTGCGGGACTTCCCCAAGGACCGTGCCTCAGCGTCTCACCCGCCTTCCAGAGGGTCTCCGTCCGCTGCCGGGCCCTTGGCAGGCAGAGTGGGGGGCAGTTCCCTCTGCGCTGCAACTTATGTAAACACTTTCATCTTTCAATCCAATCTTTAATGAAATGTTTAATACGAACCTGCTGTTAACATGATGTACATGAATTTACTGGCAGGCAAAGCTGGGATTTACATCATTCTGAAAATCAGATGTTCTCTGTATCAGGAAAAACCTTTAAAGATGGAAAAGTTTTCCTTCTGAATGGCAGGTGCATCCTTGAAGTGCACACACCCCGTGCACCGTTGGGGGTCAGCCTCTTTCAGATGCCAGATTCCAGTGTGTGGTCATTTCTTTGCAGGCTGCTCCATGGAACAGGAGTTAGAGTCTAAACCAGTGGCCAGCACACTAAAGTCTGTGGGCCAAACTGGGCCCACTGTCATTTCTTTTAATGGCTGTAGTGCAGGGCTATAACTGATATGGGCTTCCCTGGTAGCTCAGCTGGTAAAGAATCCGCCTGCAATCTACAAGACCCTGGTTCAATTCCTGGGTGGGAAAGATCCCCTGGAAAAGAGCTAGGTTACCCACTTCAGTATTCTTGGGCTTCCCTGGTGGCTCAGACAGTAAAGAATCCACCTGCAATGCAGGAGACCTGAGTTCGATCCCTTGGTTGGGAAGATGCCCTGGAGAAGGGAACATGTGTCTGCTCCAGTGTTCTTGCCTAGAAACTTCCATGGACAGAGGAACCTGGCAGACTGTAGTATATGGGGTTGCAAAAAGTTGGACATGACTGAGCGACTTTCACTTATAACTGATATACAGAAAAAAAGCACGCTTTTCAGCTCATTTTCCTGAGCTTTGCTTTATACTTCTTCACTGATATTTTGGTTTTTACAAATTGTAGAACTGCAGCAGACTTCCCTGATGGTCTGGTGGTTAAGAGTCCATGCTTCCAGTGCAGAGGGCGCAGGTTCAGTCCTCGGTCAGCAAACTAAGATCTTGCATGCCTCATGGTGTGGCCAGAAAAAAATAAAAGCCACCTCATAAAAATATGCCTCATATATTTTTTTAAAAAAGAATATCTGTAGATACCCCAAGTCAAGCAAGTCTATTGTTGCCATTTTTTCCAACAGCATTTGCTTCCTTCGTGTCTCTGGGTATCCCATTTTGTTAATTCTTATGATATTGCAAACACACCACCAGCAAAGACAACTCCCTTGAAGGTTCAGATAATGGTTAGCATGTTTTAACAATAAAGTATCTTTTAAGGAAGGCATATGTATTGTTTTTATAAGTATAATGTGATTACACACTTAATATAAGGCTATAGTACATGGTAAAGCATCCATCTGCCAATGCAGGAAACGCAGGTTTGATCCCTCAGTTGGGAAGATCCCCTGGAGAAGGAAATGCACCCTACTCCAGTATTCTTGCCAGGAGAATCCCATGGACAGAGGAGCCTGGTGGGCTACTGTTCATGGGATTGCAAAAGAGTTGGACACAACTTAGCTACTAAACAACAACGAAACAGCAAAACATGTAGTGTTCACATCTTGTTTATATCCCCTGGGAAACAAGAAAAATGCCTGTGACTCACATCACTGTGGAATTCTCCTCACTCCAGTGTCCTGGAGCCGGACTTGCAGTGTCTTCAGGGTCTGCCTGTGTACTGTAAGGAGTGTCTGGACGTTTGCAGACAGTCTCATGAAACCATCACCACTATCAAGGTAACAGGTACATGAATCCCTTCCAAATATTTCCTTGTGTTCCCCTACCTTTTTTTTTGTGGGGGGGGGGTGTTGTTGCTGTTTTTGGTGTTTTGTTTTTGTGTTTCTATTTTGACAAATAGAACAAATAATATGAGTTCTGTCCTTTTAATAGATATTTAAACAAAGTGGTTCAATTGATACAGAATTTTGGATATACAAGAGAGAACTATGTTATAGAGATCTGTTGTACGACAGAGAGTCTTTAGGTAACAATATTCCATTTTCCACAGCTGGCTTTTTGTTTTTCTTTTGGTAAGGCCCACAAGCTAAGAATGATTTTTACATTTTATGTGGTTGAAAAGAAAAATGATATTTTATGACGTGAAAATTATATATAGAATTAAAATTACAGTTGCTGTGAATAAAGTTTTATTGGAACACAATCACCAGTGCGCATTCATTTATGTGCCATCTGTGGCTGCTTTTGTGATCAAATAGGAGAGCTGAATAGTTATGATTGACATTAAGATTCACAGAGCCTAAAATATTTACTCTTTGGCTCTTTACAGAAAAGTCTTGGCTTACCTTGCCCTAGAAAGTTCATAAGCAATGATAATGCTGATTATAATGATGATGATAATAGTGACTAGGGATTGTTGATGGCTTCTTTGCAGCAGGTATATATGCATATTGACTGCCTTTTTATTAAGCATGTGGCCTGTAGTATATTAATTTTCACTTAAAATTATATTTGCTAAGCATTTATGGGATTGTCACCCACGTGGACTCTGTCTGCTCCTCTAAATTTGGACTTTTTACATGTCAATGATTACCTGGAAGGATTTTTTTTAATTTTTCAGATTTTATTATATCCCCAGATGTTCAATGTTTTATAAATTAGGTAAACACGTCACAAAGCTGGTCGATCATCAGTATTACCAGGGAAATCTAAAAGATGTCCTGGGTTAATGAAGCAGGGTCTGGGAATGGGGATGGAACCCAGAACGTCTGCTTGTTGGTTTTCATTTTTAAATTCTATGGGCGAAGCTAAGAATCAGCCTGACTTGGGAACAACTGGCCAAGATAATTATTTTTATACTTTTCAAAGGGATATTATTGTAGATACTACCTGACTTGGAACTCTTTGATAATGAAACTGAGTTCCCTAATTTAATTTTTTATCTTTGAGCCCCGCCCCCAACAGAGTCCCCCATCTCCACTGTTGTCATGGTAACAGGACTTTGTACCTAGGGAAATGCCCAAACCTAGTTGCTGGACTGACTAGACGGCACAGTTCCTGATAACACGTATTGACTTCCTTCTGCTCCTTAGGAAAGAATTTCCCTATGAAAATAAAATTGCAGCCACAGAGCATTGAATTCTTAGTTTTTTTAATTGGAGTGTAGTTGCTTTACATTCTCGTGTTAGTCTCTGCTGTACAGCAGAGTGGATCAGCCACACATACACACATATCCCCTCTTCCTTGGAATTTCTTCCCGGTTAGGTTACTGCAGGCCGCTGAGTGGAGTTCCCTGTGCTATACAGTCGGTTCTTATTAGTTATCTATTTTTTATGAACGTTGACTTCTTATATGAAGCCATTTAGAGCAGTCTGGGGCTGGCCCCAGTTAAAGCAAGCCTTTTGTTTCCGGCCAAATTTTCACAAAAGAATGAGACTGACCTTCATTGGAACCAAAAATTTCCACCTGGCCTAAATGTAACCTCCCAGATAGATGAGGAGATGTTATCAGCAGATTTAATGTCTGTACTTTTATGTTGGTGTTCTAATTTTTTTTTCTTCACGCTTTTAGGATTAATTTCCCTAGTTTATAGGCTGAATGGAAATGTCTCAAGGTCCCTTTGGCTCCTTTGGATGAAATAATTAGCTGCACATGCTATCCAACAACTTCTATACCTGGGCCCCTCATTAGTTTCAAATCTCAATTTAATTTCCAGGAGAAATAGTTCAGGGTTTCCTCAGACTTAGCAATTGAATCTGCCCAACTGCAGGGGGTCTCATACTCAGACTGCCTTTTTCCTGGCCCCCAGTCCACCTCTCACCCCATGCCCCGCAGTCTGATCTCTGTAAGATTCAACTTTGCTCCCTCTGTATTTGTAAATGGGACGGACCAGAAATTGTTTCCTGAAAACCAAGGCTTTCTTTTCTCTCTCCCTAATTTGCTCCCGGAGTTTGATTTGAAACAAGTAAGCCCAATTTAAGGATTATAACCCTGGAAGAGCATCTCAGAAAGTTCTTATATGTATGTTGATGCTGGGAGGGATTGGGGGCAGGAGGAGAAGGGGACAACAGAGGATGAGATGGCTGGATGGCATCACTGACTCGATGGACGTGAATCTGAGTGAACTCCGGGAGTTGGTGATGGACAGGGAGGCCTGGCGTGCTGCGATTCATGGGGTCGCAAAGAGCCGGACACGACTGAGTGACTGAACTCAGAACTCATAATATCTGAAACTAAAATTGCTTTGTAAGTCAGCTGTTGCTGTTGTTCACTTGCTAAGCTGTCTCTGACTCTGTGACTCCATGGACTGCAGCATGCCAGGCTCCTCTTCCCCGCCACCATCTCCTGGAGTTTGCTCAAATTCATGTCCACTGAGTCAGTAATGCTCTTCACCATCTCACTCTCTGTTGCCATCTTCTCTTCCTGCCCTCAGTCTTTCCCAGCATCAGGGTCTTTTCCAGTGAGTCAGCTCCTCACATCAGGTGGCCAAAGAATTGGAGCTTCAGCTTCAGTCCTTCCAATGAATATTCAGTGTTGATTTCCTTTAGGAGTGGCTGGTTTGATCTTCTTGCAGTCCAAGGGACCCTCAAGAGTCTTCTCCAACACCACAATTTGAAAATCAACTATACTCCAATAAAGTTAAAGTAATAATTAACTTAAAAAACAAATGTAGTGTATAGATTATACAATAAAATTTTTTTTAGTACAACAATAAAAAAATGAAAAAATTAGCTTATTTAGAAGAATACATCTTATTTTATGCCATACATACTAAAATATTACGTAGGCATATACTCTATTAAACATGATATTTTACATTAGTTTCCTCATCTAAAGTGTCCAAAATTCACTGCACTCTAAATTTTTATCAGACTTGCTTGAGTAGTGTACATTTATTTATTTATTTATTTGGGGCTTCCCTCGTGCCTCAGCGGTAAAGGATCTGCCTGAAAAAATGATGTCTTTCAAACAGATGGCTAACAAACATATGAAAAGATGCTCAGTATCACTCATTATTAGAGAAATGCAAATCAGAAATACAATGAGATATCATCTCATACTGGCCATCATCAAAAAGTCTACAAACAATAAATTCTGGAGAGGGTGTGGAGAAAAGGGAACTCTCTTGTACTGTTGGTGGGAATGTAAATTGATACAGCCACTATGGAAGATGGTATGGAGATTCCTTAAAAAACTAGGAATAAAACCACCATATGACCCAGCAATTCCACTCCTAGGCATATACCCTAAGGAAACCGAAATTGAAAAAGACACATGTATTCCATTGTTCACTGCAGCACTTTTTACAATAGCTAGAACATGGAAGCAACCTAGATGTCCGTTGACAGATGAATGGATACAGAAGTTGTGGTACCTATATACACAATGGAATATTACTCAGCCATAAAAAGGAATGCACTTGAGTCAGTTCTAATGAGGTGGATGAATCTAGAGTCTATTATACAGGGTGAAGTAAGTCAGAAAGAGAAAGATAAATAGCATATAATGACGCATATATACGGAATCTAGAAAGATGGTACTGAAGAATTTATTTGCAGGGCAGCAGTGGAGAAATGGACATGGAGAACAGACTTATGGACATGGGGAGAGGGGAGGAGGGGGTGAGATGTATGGAGGGAGTAACGTGGAAACTTACATTACCATATAGTAAAATACCTAGCCAATGGGAATTAGCTGTATATCTCAGGGAACTCAAACAGGGGCTCTGTATCAGCCTAGTGGGATGGATTCGGAGGGAGATGGGAGGGAGGTTCAAGACGGAGGGGACGTATGTATACCTATGGCTGATTCATGTTAAAGTTTGACAGAAAACAACAAAATTCTGTAAAGCAACTATCCTTCAATTAAAAAATAAATAAATAAAAATGTCTTTGAGCCCTCATCTCCCACATTTAATCCAGCAGCAGCAGGACTGTATAAAGTTAGTGTTAAAGCAGTCCCTATGCTTAAGCCATGGGCTTCCCTGGTGGCTCAGATGGTAAAGAATCCACCTGCAATGCAGAAGACCTGTGTTCAATCCTTGGATTGGGAAGATCCCCTGGGGGAGGAAATGGCAACCCACTCTAGTATTCTTGCCTGGGAAATCCTATAGACAGAGGAGCCTGGCATGCTGCAGTCTATGGGGTCACAAAGAGTTGGACATGGCTTAGTGACTAAACAACAGAATCACCTGTTGGTCTTGTTCTTCTATTGCTTGTTTCACAACTAACTTTTCAGCTTACTTTAGATTATATTAGCTGAGAATAAATGATCCTGATTTTTAAAATGCAGTTATTTTCCATGAAGGTCAGCAGGGTGATTATTTCTCACTATCAGGCTTATTTTTGAACTGGAGCTTGGCTTTTTGCATGTGAGAGTGCCGTCTGGATGCTCCAGAAGCTTGAACCTACTCCTGGCCCACTGATGAAATTGCTTTAGGATTAAAGCCTGTTCTTGCCTAATAACCTGTGGGTTATGATGCAGATTGGGGCATGTTAACTTGGTGGAATATCCCCAAATAAAATATTTCAAGGGTGATATCACACCTGGTTTTCAATTCACATGGCAACCCAGATTCTTTTCCCTACAGATATTATTCCCCAGTGTCTTTCTTCATCTCAGTCTCCTACAATCCTGAATCAATGATCACCTTAGAAAAGGGGGAAAAAAAAAAAAAAGAAAAAGAAAAAACGAAAAGCCAGAGAGAGTTGTGTTGGGGTCTCTTTGGGTTCAGGAAAAAGAAAGTTATGACACAGCTATCGTAATAATGCTTTATAAAGTCATGTAATAAAATGCCCTGTGATAGAGAAATGCAGGTTAGATAATTGTTCTGCCCAGGGATGGTCTTCAAGGGTTTGGGTTCTTTCTGACTGCTTTATCATCCTTACTTTATTATCTTTGTTGCTTCTGAAAGATGGCTGTGATAGTGTCAGGGGTCACAGATGGATATATCACAAGGCTGCAGAGAGGGCTGACCTTTGCAGAATGGTGACAGGTAAATCTTCCCTTGAAGCCCTTCCCTTTATAGACTTCTCTTCCATCTTGTTGGTAAGAGCTGGGTTGTGTGTGCTTTGTGTGCCGGTTCAGTCGCTCAGTTGTCTGAGTCTTTGTGACCCCACAGACTGCATTCCACCAGGCTCCTCTGTTCATGGGATTTCCCAGGCAAGAATACTAGAGTGGGTTGTCTTTTCCTCCTGCAGGGAATTTCCCTGACCCAAGGATCAAACCCAAGTCTCCTGAGGCTCCTGCATTGGCAGGTGGATTCTTTACCACTGGAAGAACTGGGTCGCATGTCCTTTTTCAAAGCAATCACTCTTACAGAAAAAAAGGATTACCATGACCGAGTAGGAATGATCAGTATTCATCCCCTTTGAGTCACAGGTTGGAGGAATGAATAGTTGAATAACTTAGGGCTGTGAATGGGTAGGTTTGTGGGTAAGAGCATGAGGACAGTACTTGTCCTACAAATCACTGAACCACATGAGGGGCTTATAGAATGTTTTCTTTGCGATAAGGCATGAACAGTTCTGCTAAGAGATGACAAAGTCTCATTGGCTTTTTGAAGTCAATTGATCCTTCCTGAAGTACTCAAGATTATGTGTTCAGAAGAGTGAAATTCCGTATTATTTGATTGCCTTGGTCTCTCTCTTAAGAAGACTATGATGTTGGTTCCCTGGGTCATGGTATAGGAGGTGACATTGGATTCTTGCTCTCTAGTCATTGCCAGAGCCTATTGTGGCAAATCAACTTTCTTTCATGTTTTTTTCTGGATGTCTACGCTAACCCAAGGGGCTTCCCTGGTGGTTCAGTGGCAAAGAATTCGCCTGCCAATATAGGAGACTAATTTTGATCCCTGGGTCAGAAAGATCCCCTGGAGGAGGAAATGGCAACCTACTCCAGTATTCTTGCCTGGAGAATCCTATGGACAGAGGAGTCTGGTGAGGGTCCCAAAGAGTTGGACATGACCTAGGACTACCCAGCAACAGCAACACTAGCATGGACAACAGTAGCAGTAGTATGTAAGACCTGCTTTTAAGACTTGAGTTTGATTTAATGCCAAATACATCAAAAAAGAACGGAAAAAACTTAGAATTAGGGGAAACAAAGATAATCAGAAGTTCAGACCTCATATTGGGTTGTTTTTATTGGCTGGCATAAGACATGGATTATTTTCCTCTTCATGGAACAAAACATGATACCACATTTCTTTACAATTAAATTAAGGCTCAAGAACAACAAAGACATAATAGTTCCTATGATGTATTGGAAAGATAGTGTCTGTGCTCCCCTTGAACAGAGGGTAGAATGCTTTACTTTGTTGCTTTATGAAATGCCAGGTTTTCAGGGCAAATCCTATTAAGGGCTTTTAGTTCCTGCCTGACATTTTACTTTCTTCTCTGCCAGCTGCCCCTGCAAGGAGATGCCTCGGGATTGTTCAGACTGGGGTCAGACTTGATTTAGAAATTACAACTCCCAAATTGGGGAAATGTGTTCATTGATTCATTCTCTCATCTATTTATCCATCTGGTATCCATCAGATCTGTAAGAAACTTACTATTGTTGTTCAGTCACTAAGTTGATTTCCTTTAGGACTGACTGGTTTGATCTCCTTGCTCTCCAAGGGACTCTCAAGAGTCCTCTCCAGCACCACAATTTGAAATCATCAATTCCTCAGTGCTCAGCCTTCTTTATGGTCTAACTCTCAGATCCATACATGACTACTGGAAAAACCATAGCTTTGACTAGAGGGACCTTTGTCAGCAAAATGATGTCTCTGTTTTTTAAAACGTGGAAATAATGACAGATTTTATTTTCTTGGGCTTCAAAATCACTCTGGATGGTGACTGCAGCCACGAAATTGATGCTTGCACCTTGGAAGAAGAGCTATGACAAACCTAGACAGCATATTAAGAAAGAACCTTATTATAATTGTCTGCTTACTTGTCATTTCCCTCCACTAGTCTGTAAGCATCTGGTGAAACTGGTTCCTAGGTATATCTTCAATGCCTGATGTATTTACTGAGTGAACAGTAAACATTTATTCAGTGCTTGAACTCTCAGAGAGCATTTAGTCTAGGGAAGAAGATAAGATGAAAACTTAAAGAGGATATGTTACGTGGGTATTGGGGACAGGAGGCGATGTTGCCACAAGAGTTTTTTTTTTTTTTGAATTTCAAATTTCAATCTTCTATTTCTCCATTAAAAAAAAAAGTAGTTCTTAAATTTTCAATTCATTCTTTTTCTTTTGCTGTAGCTATTTGCTGTGTTTTCCTGGGACTTCCCTGGTGGTCCAGTGGTTAAGACTTTGCACTTCCCCTGCACGGGCCCGCCTGGCTCCCTCGTCTCAGAGCCAAGATCTCACAGCCATGTAGCGTGCCCCCACCGCCAGAAAAAAGACTGTATTTTCCTTTAAATTCTTGAACAGATATTTCATATCTCTTTGCAAGTTCTTGTCTGCTCTTTCCAGCATCTGAGTCATCTTGGGATTTTTGCTATTCTTTGCCTTTATTTCTTTTTCTTGATTTTGGGTCATGTTTTTCTACTTTGCTTATCATATTTCATAATCATCTAATGAATATTATAGATAATACATTGTAAGGAGCCTAGATTATATTATCTTTCTTTAAAGCGTGTTAGGTTGTATTCTGGCAGGCAGATAAGATGCTAGAGGTTCTCCTCGACCCTGTTGGAGCTTGGATTCAGGCCTCCATAGGGCACTCTAGAGTAGTCCTGCTGCTGCAGGGGTTTGTGGAGTTTTCCTGGAAAGTCAGATGAGGCCAGTTTAGGCACATGCTTTATAGTGTCTCTGAGCAACTGTTCAACTCTGCCCTTGTAGCAAGAAAGTAGCCATAAAAATATGTAACAAATCGGCATGACTGTGTTTCAGTAACATTTTCTTTATAAAAATATAGGTTCTGGCGTGGGGAGGTGCTTCCCAGGTGGCCAAGTGGTAAAGAATCCACCTGCCAATGCAGGAGACAGACAAGGGTTCGATGCCTGGGTTGGGAAGATACCCTGGAGGAGGAAATGGCAACCCATTCCAGTTTCCCTGTCTGGGAAATTCCAGGGACAGAGAAGCTTGATGGGCTACTGTCATGGGGTCACAAAGAGTCAGACACGACTTAGCACACACACAGATGAACATATATGATCAGGAGACTTCCCTGGGGGAGTCCAGTGGTTAAAATTCTGCCCTTCCACTACAGCGGAGTGTGGGTTAAAATACCTGGTTGGGGAACTAAGATCTTGCATGCTGCTCCATGTGGCTAAATAAATAAATTTAACAAGGGACTTTCCTGGTGGCCCAGTGGCTAAGACTCCATGCTCCCAATGCCGAGGGCCGGGGTTTGATCCCTGGTTGGGAAGCTATATCCCACATGCCACAACTAAGTCCCAGCACAGCGAAATAAATTAATTAAAAAAAAATTAAAAATATATTTATAAAATCAGTCCATGGGACATAGTTTGTTGATCCTTCTCTAGATCACAGTCCTTACTCCTCAGGAACGGACTCAGTGGTGTCTAGCTGCATGCCTGAGATGGGAGAAAAATTCAGTGTCTCCACATACTATGTGACCTCTAGAGTCTCCATTTTCACCTCTAAAGCAGTTTCTCTGTAGAAGGCCTCATGGAGTCTCATCACTCATCACACACATTAGCAGCCCAGCCCTTGGCTAAGGTCTTGCAGAGAGCCCTGCACAGACCTCTCACACTGTAAGGAGCAGGACGCCATGGGGTGCTGGGGTGGGGACAGGCCTTCCCCCATATCCTCTGCTTTAGCTCCTCTCTGAAGTATCTAGAAAATACCATTTGAGGCACATTTCTTGAGTTTGGCAGATGTAAAAAATCCCTTCCTCTTCATCGATGAGAAGATGTTGACTACTTGACCATGAGCACTTGGCCCCAGGCTTCCTGGAGCCTCAGGACTGATGGGCGGAACCCCTGTGACACCCCCTGCTCCCTCATCAGCCGATCAGAGGACTGTGCACAAGGCGATCACACACCNGCCAAACTATTCTGAGAGTTCAAGGCTTTTTAGAGCATCAGCCACCTCATCTCCTTGTGTGGCCATGTTTCTCTGCTTCAGACTCCCCTGGTTCCATTTCTCTGTTCTAAACTCCCAACGATTCAGTTCGCTTGGCCTCACTGTGCATCGAATGCATGAACTTCTCTTAACAACACTCCTCATTCCCTTCAGGCCCTGGTACTCCCACCTTTCCCAGTTCTCACTGCTGGGATTGGGCCTTGTGTTAGGTTTGCTAATGTCTGATCCCTGCCGCCTCAGCTCAGCAGGACGGTCATACTCTCTGGGTTCTACCTGCCTGTGCCGTGGTTGGGAAAGGTTCTCTGGCAGAAGGAGGATTGGAGCATCTCCAATACTAGCTTCTCCATCAGGGCTTGAGGCAGAAGTCGCCTCTCATTGTTGAAAAGCAAGAAGTGCATGAATGCTTATGTTGTGTATGGAACTAGAAAAAGGCATCCCATTCAAATGCTATTTCATGATAGTGAGTGTGAGGAAAGCTCAGATCCAGTGGGGCTTGGGTGTGGCCCTCTCTATCACATTCTGCAGTGATTACTGGAGCCCTCTGCACATTACCAGCCTCAAACAGATGCTCTTCTGGGAGTTGTCATCTTTTCAGCATTCAATAATGACTCCTCATCAGAAGCCATATGTCAACAAGAAATTCCAGAGGATTAGAGTTGATTAAAACTCACCACAAAAATGTACTCCCATGGAGATTCTCAGGCAAGAGTACTGGAGTGAGTTGCCATTCCTTTCTACAGGGGATCTTTCTGACCCAAGGATCAAACCTGGGTCTCCTGCACTGCAGGTAAAGATTCTTTACCTTTTGAGCCACCAGGGAAGTGAAAAATCCTATAATACAGGTGTTCCCAACCTTTAGAATTATTGAACAATTAATGTAATGCACTTGAATCATCTTGAACCACCCCCCTCCCCGCCTCCTCCTCCCCCAAAACCCTGGTCCATGGACAAATTGTTGTCCAAGAAACCTGTCCATAGTGCCAAAAAGGTTGGGGACTGCTGCAGATGGAGGCAAGATTAACTGCGGTGCACCTCGGTGTGTCCAGACAAGTTGGAAAATGCTTGAGCTAGGCCTTTGTTACGAAGGATCCACTTGTGACACAATAAGTCCATGCATGTGTAATGGGCAACTTTAGGCAAATCAGAGCAGCTGTTGACAGCCACCAGGTGGTAGAGGGAGGGTGTGTGCTTTATGCTTGAGGTTAATAAGCAAGAGATAGTAGGAAAAGAGGTTGGCCTGGCCTGCAGGACCCAGTGTATGAAATATCTTCCAGAACATAATAGGGAGTTCACACCTTATTCCTAGAAAATGAGAAGCCATTGGAGGATTGAGAAGGGAAGTGATCAAACTTAGGTTCTGGAGCAATCTGGGGGCTAAATTGGCTTCCAAGGTGGCTCAGTGGTAAAGAATCTGCCTGCCAATGCAGGAGATTTAGGTTTGATCCCAGAGTTGGAAAGATCCCCTGGAGAAGGAAATGGCAACCCACTCCGGTATTCTTGCCTGGGAAATCCTATGGACAGAGGAACCAGTTGGGCTACAGTCCATGGGGCCGCAAAGAGTCAGACATGACTTTGTGACTAAACAACAAGACCGACAACAGGGGCGTAAACAGGAAAGATCCCCTTGGGGAGGGGGATTCAGTCAGAGGGTAATGGTTGCGAACAAAGACAAACCCTCTACTCCATCAGTGACCTGAAGGCAGTGAGGAGGGGCCAGGCCTGAGAAATATTTCAGAAGGTAGTTTACTTTTCTTTGGCAATCTCATTTTAAAATGAGATTAAGAAGGAGGGAAGGTTCTAGGATGATCCTGTCTGGTCTGAGTAATTAGGTGAAAGGCAGTGATCTTTGCAAGGAAGAAAAAAAGATGAAAAGAACAGGTCTTGGGGGTGATGATTCATGGTGTCAGTTATTCGGCAAGTATTTAGAGAATTCCTACTATGTGTTGGATGCTGTTTCAGGGAAGTCACGACCGAGACAGGCAGAGTTCCTGCTCACATGGTGAACATGATGAGAAATGTAAAGAAGGAATAAGAAGTTTCAACATTAAAGACCAAAATGAAGGATCCAGGGAGTGATAGAGAACGAAAGTGAGAAAAAAGGAACATTCTAGGTCAGAAAAGTCCTCTTAGAGGACAAGCCGTTCGAGCTGAGATATGCACGGTTAGCAGCTCTTCCGTGCTCCGGTGCTTGTGTGTGCTGTGCTTAGTCGCGTCGGTCGTGTCTGACTGTGCGTGACCCTATGGACTGTAGCCCGCTAGACTCCTCTGTCTATGGAATTTCCCAGGCAAAAATACTGGAGCGGGCTGCCATTTCCCTCTCCAGGGGATCTACCTGATCAGGGATCGAACCCGAGTCTCCCTCCTGCATCTCCTGCATTGGCAGATGGATTCTTTACCACTAGCACCACCTGGGAAGCCCTTATCAGATCTTAGATGCGCAGAAATTAGAGAAGTATCTAGAAAAGAGTGCACTGCAAGGGAGAAGCCCTTGTTGTTGAAGTCAGCAGCAGAAAGGCCCATGTGGCCTGGAAGAGCAGGGGACGAAAACAGGCCTCTTGCAGCACGCCTGGAGAGGGTAGAGATTTGGATGTTTTTCAAACAGCAGACTTTCTCTTAATATATACATCATGGAACCCTCATTTCTCTTGTTGTGAAGCAGCTTTCATTTTGGCTTTAAAGATAATGATTCAGAGATGCTTGTCAGACACCTAAATGGAAATGTGTACCAGACGGTCAGGTGCGGTCCTGGAACTCTGCAGAGAAACAAGACTGGAAGTAGATTTGAGAGTTTAAAAAAAGGCAGCCAGGAGCCTTTTTTTACACCTGGCTTGCTCTACACATTTCAAAACAGTATCATCTGTAGGAACTCTCATTTTCTTCTCTAGCATGGTATGGCATGCATACTCAGTTGTGTCTGACTTTTTGCAACCCCGTGGACTGTAGCCCACCAGGTTCCTCTGTCCATGGGATTCTCCAGGCAAGAATACTGGAGTGGGTTGCCATTTCCTTCTCCAGAGGATCTTCCTGACCCAGGGATCGAACCAGCATCTCTTATGTCTCCTGATTGGCAGGCAGGTTCTTTACCGCTAGTGCCCCCTGGGAAGTGTCTCTGTTGTCTTTTAAGACTTTAGTCAAGTTGATAAACTTCTGTAAAGCCGTCTTTTATTTATCTTGAGTGTCTCATCTCTCTGGAGTACTCGTTAATTTGCATCATTATAGAAATCTCCTTTATTGTGTAAAAATTATCAGAAAACCCCCAAATCAGATATTTTCGATTTGGGAATTATAAAAAATTGCAGATTATTTTTAAAAAAGTTCTATTCAGAGTTATCTCTTCATGTCTTTCTCCCAGTGTGGCAATGATTTACTCTAAGCTGAAGTGGCACAGCCAGTCTATGAGTCCACTCACTTGGGAGGACCTGGAAGGCTGGCTGGTTCCTTCCTCAACCCTCTGATTGATTTCTTTCTGCAATTCATTCCATGCTTCTCATCCATTAAATTGATGTAACACACCAAATTAAATCAAGCTTTTCCTTGTTTTCAAACTTGCTTAGAATTTTGCAACAGTGATATTTTGGTTTCCATGCACTTTTGTGAAGACTGGATATCAAGAAAAAGTAAATAGAGACAGTAGAATCTCAACAAATAAACAGCTGTTAACTGGGCTTCCCTGGTGGCTCAGATGGTAACGGATCCGGCTGCAATGTGGGAGACCTGGGTTCGATCCCTGGGTTGGGGAGATCCCCTGGAGGAGGGCATGGCAGCCCACTCCAGTATTCCTGCCTGGGAAATCCCATAGACAGAGGAGCCTTGTTGGATACAGTTCATGGAGTTGCAGAAAATCGAACACAACTGAGCGACTAAGCACACAGCACTGGAAGAGGATGTTTATTTAAAGAGAGTATTTCACACAGTGCTATGGACTGGAGAGAGGAATTCCTCAATCTTACAGTGACAAGTGAAAGAATTAATGGAAGCATCGTGCCACTGGGGCGGCAGGTTCGGGCTGATGGCCGAAGAGCATCTCTAGGGTCCTTTGTGGCTATCCACAGCATCTTTCTGCAAGGAGCAGGCTAAGAGAGCAGTCTGTAGGAAACCCTGAGTTTCCCACTAGGAGCTCTGTTATGATTGGTCCTGGCCCTTCAGCAAATTCCAGTGGCCTTTCTGGGTCCCCAAGTTTAAGAACAGCATTCCTGTATGAACTCTTAACTGCCTGAGGCTGTGACACACCCTTTGGCAGAGGTCTTCAGCACTTTCAGTATGGAAATGTGATGGGTAATCCCCAGAACATTGGCTGGGTGGGCGGGGGCTGTGCGGGACTGTGATAAGACAGTTCCCTGCAACTTTGAAAAGCGAGAGTGGGGGCTTCCTGGTGACTCAATGGTAAAGAATCCGTCTTCTAATGCAGGAGAAACAGGTTCGATCCCTGGTCTGGGAAGAGCTGACATGCCTCAGAGCAGCTAACCCTGTGCATCAAAACTGCTGAGCCTGCACTCTAGAGCCTGGGAGCTGAGACCACTGAGCCCACGTGCCCTCAAGCCCGAGCTCTGTAGCAAGAGAAGCCACCGTGATGAGAAGCCCACGCACGGCAACTGGAGAGCAGCCCCTGCTCGCCGCAGCCAGAGAAAGCCTGTGCAGCAACAGAGACCGAGCACAGCCAAAAGTAAATACATTTTAAAAATTATTTGAAAAACAATAAAAACCCAGAGTGGGCTTGGAGAGAGAGGAAGGTTGCCTTAGCTTTTGTGGAGACAGAAGACAGAGGAATTACTAATGTACCATGGGGAAAATGTTAGACAAAATCTGGCTTTGCGCACAATAGGTTATCAATAAGTGTTATTTATGATATGAGGATTTGAACATGGGTGGGAATTACTCTGCCAGTCCAAGACCACTTTTCCCTCTAAAACCCATGCCTTAGCTGATAGATTCAGTGTAGTTGTGTCTATATAGAAATGCCTTCTCTTAGCACATGATGTTGTTGGTCATGGGGGCTCAACCTCTAAAACCAGCTGGTGGAAAGTTCAGGGAGGAAACATAATTGGACTCCTTAGTGACTCCTGGACAATAGAGGTGTCCAGTAGAAAAGCCATATTGGATCAGTGGAAGCTGGCACCTTTAAATGACTTCTGTGAAGGATAGGGAAATAGATGGGGAAACAGTGGAAACAGTGTCAGACTTTATTTTTTGGGGCTCCAAGATCACTGCAGATGGTGATTGCAGCCATGAAATTAAAAGACGCTTACTCCTTGGAAGGAAAGTTATGACCAACCTAGATAGCATATTAAAAAGCTGAGACATTACTTTGCCAACTAAGGTCTGTCTAATCAAGGCTATGGTTTTCCCAGTGGTCATGTATGGATGTGAGAGTTGGACTGTGAAGAAAGCTGAGCGCTGAAGAATTGATGCTTTTGAACTGTGGTGTTGGAGAAGACTCTTGAGAGTCCCTTGGACTGCAAGGAGATCCAACCAGTCCATTCTGAAGGAGATCGGTCCTGGGTGTTCATTGGAAGGACTGATGCTGAAGCTGAAGCTCCAATACTTTGGCCACCTCATGTGAAGAGTTGACTCATTGGGAAAGACTCTGATGCTGGGAGGGATTGGGGGCAGGAGGAGAAGGGGACAACAGAGGATGAGATGGCTGGATGGCATCACTAACTCGATGGACATGAGTTTGGGTAAACTCCAGGAGTTGCTGATGAACAGGGAGGCCTGGCGTGCTGCGATTCATGGGGTCACAAAGAGTTGGACACGACTGAGCGACTGAACTGAAGGACAGAAATCCATTTTAGGAGTTCAACCCAAGATAGAATCAGCAAGGAAGAGTCAAGTAGGGAGGTCAGTGAGAAATGTTAAATGGCTGATTGCTGCTTTGTGACCTACAGGTATACTGCTGAGTCATTTCAGTCGTGTCCGACTCTGTGCGACCCCATAGACGGCAGCCCACCAGGCTCCCCTGTCCCTGGGATTCTCCAGGCAAGAACACTGGAGTGGTTGCCATTTCCTTCTCCAATGCATGAAAGTGAAAAGTGAAAGTGAAGTCGCTCAGTCGTGTCCGACCCTCAGCGACCCCATGGACTGCTATTGGAGGATGCTAAATATATCCCCATTATTCCCACCACTGCACAGTCCTCCTGATGGGTGTTTGGATCCATGAGGCTTGGCCAAGAAGACACTTCATGGGTGGAGTGATACCCAGCCACAACTCTGGAATGCTGAGACACCCCGAGGAGAATGTGTGTGGAGAAGGTGCCACTCCCTGAATTGGCTTCCCTCCCTGCTGTGAGAAAGTCAGAGCCTCTAGAAAGCAGTTCTGCTTTCCCAGAGGTCACCACAGCTGTCCTGGGACATAATGAAGAGGAAGATGAATGACATGTGGGGATATCATCCTGGGAAGTTCAAACCTTTGTTCTCAGTTATTTAGCTTTAAAAAGACCAAGTGGCTCAGATCTCATGGAACCTTAATAACATTGGCCTGTGGAGCTTGGGCAATAAAGTGTTGGTTGTTTGCATGAGGAGCTCCTGAACTGCTCTGAAAATGAGATGTTTCCAGTGTTCTCTCCCTCCATCCTGTCCCTCCCTCTCTTCTCTCCCTGCCTCTGTCATTCTCTTTTCACATGTGAAGTTCCTTGCTTTGACAGAAGAACATTCATTTTACTTTCTATCCCATGAAGAATCTAATAAGGCTAAGGACTAACATTTGTGAGCCACTTGTTATATCTAAGGCACATTGGTTAGCACTTTACAAACCGTAAACGTATCTTAATCTCTTTGCCAAGGCAGATGCTGTAATTTTCTCTACTTGATATCCAAGGAATTTGATAGACTATCAGAGATTGGGGCTTCCCCAAATGATTCAGTAGGAAAAGAATCTGCCTGCTAGTGCAAGAGACTCAAGAGAGGTGGGTTCAATCCCTTGGTCTGGAAGATCCCCTAGAGGAGGAAAATAGCAACCCAGTCCAGTATGTTTGCCTGAAAAATCTCATGGATAGAGGAGCCCGGAGAGCTCCTATCCATGGGGTCACAAAGAGCCAGAAATGACTTGAATGACTAAGCATGAAAAGAGGCTCAGAGAGTTGCTCATGATCATTCAGTTAACAAGAGAATATATCTGTCAAAATAATCAAGCATGTGCCATGTTTATCAGAAACCTCAAAGTCCACCAAATAGCTTAAATTTCATGGCTTAAAGCAGCCAATGTTTATTCCTCATGTGTACTCTAGCCACATGTGATCACTCAGAGACCTAGACTGGAGGAGGGATCACCATCTTGAAACATCGTCACCTGGGACGTTGCCTCCCGATTGCCATGGCAGCCAGGGGGATGCTGAAGGGTCTCTCAACAGCAGTTCTGTTCTGGAAATGACACACATCCCTTCTGCCCTCAGCCCATTGGCCAATACTAGTCACGTGACCCTGCCTAGTGAGAAGCTGGTGAGCTGATCCTCCTCCCCAGTCCTTGAGGAAAGTGAAGTCGCTCAGTTGTGTCCGACTCTTTGCGATTGCATGGACTGTCCATGGGATTTTCCAGGCAGTAGTACTGGAGTGGATTGCCATTTCCTTCTCCAGGGGATCTTCCCAACCCAGGGATCGAACCCGGGTCTCCCTCACTGTAAACAGACGCTTTACCATCTGAGCCATCAGGGAAGAGGTGAACAAAGATGGCTGAAGACTAGAACTTACCACCTAAGGGTAGACTGAGTTCTTCCCCACAGCGTGATCCTGCCCTCCAGAAGAATGATTTAACGCAAGATAAGGGGATCAAGGAGATCCAACCAGTCCATCCTAAAGGAAATCAATCCTGAACATTCACTGGAAGGACTGATGCCGAAGTTGAAATTCTAATACTGCGGTCACCTGATGCGAAGACTGACTACTTGGAAAAGACCCTGATGCTGGGAAAGATTGAAGGCAGGAGGAGAAGTGGGCAGCAGAGGATAAGATGGTTAAATAGCATCACTGACTCGATGGACATGAGTTTTGAGTTTGCGCAAGCTCCGGGAGATAGTGGAGGACAGAGGAGACCGGTGTGCGGCCGTCCATGGGGTCGCAGAGAGTTAGACACAGTGTAGCATCTGAATAGCAAGACGAGCATCAGAGCGGCGCCTCGTCATTCCTTCTCTGCCGTCCGTCTTAGCCTTCCTCTGCCTGTCCCTGGGTTCTGAAGAGCCACGTCAGGGCTCCTCTCAGCGGTCCTGTGGCGTCTCCCCAGCCCCTGTGCTGTTCAGACCAGTCCTCAGTGTCCTGTGGCCTGTGTCTAACCTTGAGATTCACGTGATCATTTCTCACACAGCTGGGAATCATTGAGTCACAGGCTGAGTCTCTGCTTGCATTGTTTGTGCTTGGAAACAAGATTTGTGGGGCACAGTATCTGCCTCCCACGGTTCTGGCAGACTCCTGTTGCTGTGAGAGTTCCTGCTGCAAAGCCTTATGGAACTTACCTTTGGCATCTCAGGGATGTGCTTAAACAGATGCCACCATCCCCATCTAAGACGTGGAGGTCTCAGCTGTGAACATCCTAGTGGGACTCGCCATCTTGTTTCAGGATATCATGGGGTTTGAGAAATGCATTCATTGGACTTCTCCTTTAGAATTCATTGAGTTATGGATTCATTGACTTATTCAGCTTATCCTCTGGGTAAAATATAGTTTCAATCAGCAGAAAGCAAATAACAGGAGAGGCTAAGAAGAGTCCAAATATACAAGCTGTTTACAAACATTCCTTTTGGATAAAAGTCTCCTTCCAGAACAAGTAGAGAGAGAAATCAACCTCTTACCCATGAGAGAGAAAAAAAAAAATCAACTCAAAAAAAGCAGAACTTTATTCTAAAAGCTAAAAGGAAAGCATGCCTCTGAAAATTATCTTCTGTAGGAAGAGGAATTAAAAGAAGCAAATGAAACCAACATTTTGTTCCTCCATCATTTCACCTTAACCTGTTCTCTCCTCTTGGCTCTTTTTCACTTTCTTTTTCATTGCATCCAAGTCATTTTTGCACCCTTTGAATAAAACAAAGTCAATGAACAGAAAATATAAAGGATATTGAAGAGAAATAGAATTACTACAAAGAAACAGAACTTGTAATGTTGAAAAAACGTCTATCCTGGAGACGGTAGGAAGCTGACTTGATGCTGTAGGAAATAAGATCAATGATGTGGAACAAACTTAAGAAACTCCAGGAATGAAGAGAAAATAAAGAGAGTGAGAAAAGCCAAACAGGAACATGGCTGATATGGAGGAGAGAAAACAAAGACTTATTAAAGAATTGCACTTTTTATAGAAGAAAATTCACAAATTATTATTGATGTAAAAATCACACATGAAAATGCTAGTAAACTGCTAATAGAACATCAATTCTTTGGTAGAAAATATTTTCAAAATTCTCAATTTGAATAAGACATTAAGAATTTTTTTGACCCTAATTAGGATAAATACTAAACATTTCCTAAAAAGATACACGATAATGTTTGAATAGCTATTCCTGGTCAGAAGATCAGATAGTATAAAGATATATATTCTTCTGATACTATATTATGATTTAAATGATTTTAATAAAAACCCTAATAATATAGGCTAAAAGACCTCTGAAAAAGTGAATCTAACATTCATCTGGAAACAGAAATAGTGCAAGTAGCCAAGACTTTTTTTTAAAAGACCTATTATAATAGATTGTAATCAAAACAGCATGGTGGTTGTAGAAGAAACGATAGAGAATGTACCGAGAAAGATGTCCCAGCTTTATTTCATGATTCTTTCTCCTATAATTTTGAATGCCAAATTTAATCATAAGCTCACTCTTCTATATATACCAAAGTCTATTTTGGGGGTAAGTGGTTAACTATTTGAAATAAAGTTGGCATCATTTCTCAGTGCGCACACCACAATCCAAAGACCAAAAGGATGGAATCGTCACATGAACAGAAAGAAGCCAAAATAAAACAGAGTTGGATAGATCTCTGATCTTGAGCTTGGTTTCATTTGTCTGAGTATAATGAGATGGGGAAAATTGTATTCACCACAGTTCCGCTTACGAGTGGAACTCGGTTATTGGAGAAAGTTCAGGAAGCACGAAGGGAGGCAGGAAAGGGGATTGAGTAAGAAACACTGCTCCATGGGAGACAAAAGAATTTCCCTGATTCCCCAACAAGCAAGGGAGCAGGCAGACCCAGAGAGAAGCTAAAGGAAGTAAAGCGAAGGAAGACAGCCCGGTGTGTGTCAGAGAAGAGGACAAGGAGCGTCTCGAGGAGCAAGACTGAACCACTGCTGACTGCCAAAATGGGGAGGGCTTCCCGAAGCCTCTGTGGGGCTCCCCTGGCGGCTCATAAGGTAAAGAATCCGCCTGCAATGTAGGAGACCTGGGTTTGATCCCTGGGTTGGGAAGATGCCGTGGAGAAGGGAATGGCTACCCACTCCAGTACTGCCTGGAGAATCCCGTGGACTGAGGAGGCTGGCGGCCTACCATCCATGGGATCACAGAGAGTCCAGCAGGACTGAGTGACTAACACTTGCATTTTCCTGAGGACATTATACAAAGAGCAAAGGTTACACCTTTGATCCAGAATTTCCACTTCTGAGAAGCTATCTTGCGAAACTATTTGCGGATACAAATACACAAAGGTGAGAACATTCTGTGAATAAGTAAGATCCCATGGGAAAATCCAAATAAACATTTTGGCCAACCCAGTAGTATTCCTGGCTGTACTTCTTACTAGCTGGGATGTTTTTTGTGCAGGACATCAAACCTCACTAAGCCTCAGTTTCTTCATCTATGAAACAGGAAATAAACATAGTACCCAACTAATTGTTATGGCTTTTGTGAAGATTCAACCTGAGGGTGTGTGGAAGTGTTTATAAAGCCTGTTAACATAGTAATAACATGTACCAAAGCTAAAATACTTTTAAAAAGTGAAATAATAGGGACACAGTTAATTAATATTAGTAGGACCTTACAAAGGAATATTATCAGTTGTTAATAAGTTAAAGGCATATTCATACAGAAGTTCATAGTGAAAAGAATATGCTGTATTAGTCCAGTGATGAATGGAAAATAATAAATGTATGCATATGCACATAAAAGGACTAGAAACAAATATATCAAATATTAAGATTAGTCTCCAACTGGCAGGAGTAAAGCTGGTTTTATGATTTTAAAAAATTATTCTAGGTATTATTTTTCATAACCAACAAGCTAAACATTTTCTAATATAAATTAGAATCAGTAGGGAATGACTAGAAAATGCATAAGTAGAGGCAAAATAAAAACAAACATATGTTGACTTTTAAAAAGTATTTCTTTGGCTCTACTGAGTGTCGGCCGTGGCACCTCGTATCTTCCAACCTAGCCGTGGCGTGTGGGATCTAGTTCCCTGACCAGGGATTGAACCCAGGCCTCCTGCATTGGGAGCATGGAGTCTTAGCCACTGAGTCAGCAGGGAAATCCCTTGATTCTTTTAACTAGGAAAGAATTGACGTGAAACATAGGGTTCGGGGAAGTCTGTGTCTTGTCTAATTTCGAGCCACTCTCCTATGTGTAAGATCTGGTTGAGGAGTGAGAAAGATGGGCGGTGGGGTCCGTGTTGATCCTGATTCTCTCATGTTATAACTTCCCTTCCTTTATTTCAGAACCCAGGGGCCCCCAGCCTACTCCATTCTGTCATCTCCACCAGAGTCCTGTCGTCCCTCTGGTGTCCTCCCAGGTGGATTTCCCTGTCTCCTGTGCCCCTTATTCCATTCTTTCTGGGCACACCTTGAGCCTGGCACACCCTCCATTCCGGCTCACCAGCCTCCTCATCTTTCATCAGTGGGACACGTCCTCCAGTCTCAGCCTTCCCAGGCCGATTCACCAAATTAATAACTTGGATTGAGTTTCTGTCTACTAAACAGCCACCACACTCTTCCTCTGGATTACCATTGAACTGCAACGGCATATTATCCACATTTAGGGCTGCACGGACTCTGCTGGCGTTCAGCAGCTCAGCTCCCATCACTGAAGTCTGCAAAACCCTTCAAATTCGAGTTAATCTCCTAACCTTCACCTACGAGAATTTTCTGATCTCTGGCCCTTGCTAATCCGGACTCCTCCTGGCCTTTCAGAGGCATCAAGCCTCAGCAGTTTTATTCCTTCTGCTTGGACTGCTCCTTCCTTTCCACCTAATTGTCACATGGCACCTTCTTAAAGGGGCTGTCTGTCACCTAGGCGAGGTGCCCGAATAGTACAGAAACACTGACCAGATTAAACTGGCTTTGCCTCCTTAGACAGGTTGTTGATTAAGCAAACCCTGAGTTATTTTACAAAAACAGCTCTGCATGTGTTCAAGACACAAATCCTCTGTCTCCAGGATGAGCCTGACACCAAGAATCTTCAGTTTAAAGATCTTAAAGAGTAGAAATGTTTGCACTGTATCTTTAACTGAGGGAGAAGCCCTTCAACAAGGAAAAGCTGGCTTCCAGAAGCCTGAGGGTAGCTCAATTACGGATTCACTGCTAGTCCTGGAAGTCTGCCCCAATCCCTAAGTTTCACTGTGAACCCTGGATCGGAGAGTCAGATTTGCAAGCCTTGCCGCTTGTCTCCTTGCTAGGCCCACCTTGTGATGAACTCTCTTCTCAAAGCTGGCGCCATGGTACTGGCTTCTTTGCGCGTCGGGCAGTGAGTCCCTGCTCCACCACAGTACCCGCCCCAGTCACCGAGTTTTCTTTGCCCCAGAGCCCTCAGGATGTCATTCCCATGTCCACGTTTAGTCAGTGTCTTCTTCCTTGAGGGTCTAAACTGGGGCAAGGCTCTGTCCGCCTTCTGCCCCATACCCAAGGAGCCAGCCCAAAGTAGCACTTAACAAACGTTCACCAACTGACTAATCGTCATCATTTCCAGTGACTTCAGTTTGAAGAAGTACTTCCATGTAAAAGGGGGAACAGCTAGCACCGGAAAATAGAACACATTTAATGATACACCAAAACTGTTTTTCCAGGTACTGCAGCAGTGCCGTTCATAGCCTGGGATAAAGAGGTATCACCATCATGTTGAACGTGGGGAAAAGGAAAACTGAGTCCTGATAGCTCGGCCAGACCAGAGAGAGCATTGGGTCCTGCCTTGTCATTTCATGGAGGAGAAGCCAGGGCCCAGAGCAGGCCCCACGGGTGTCCCAGCCCAGCCAGACATGGAACCGAGCTGATGGCAGAGCTTCCCTGAAGAACCCACACCAGCTCCAGAACCTTCAGGAGGCCCTTCCCACCTGCTCACTTGTTCCTGCCTCTGGTGGGCCTGGGAGAGTGCAGGACATGGGCAGAAGAAGTCTATAGAGGCTCTGTTCTTGTTGTGCGGGTGTGGGTCCAGTTGGAGTCATCACTTCCCCCAGGGAGAAGGTTTATTGGACAAGTAGACACGATAGAATGGAATGTCTGCCCCCGGCCTGGCCATGAATTTGGCTCTTTGCCCCCTAGAAATTGGTTTCACCTAAGCCAAGACACTGGTTATCAGATGGGAGTGGCTTTTTGTCATCATAGCCTTGGGTCACCAGAAGCCTGGAGGTGAACGTCTTTGGGACATATTTCCCAGATGAGAGTATCAGGGCACCCCCTTTGGATGTGAACGTGCGGAGGGAAGGAATGTGTTCTGGGGACCCCGTGAACTGATCGATTCCCAGAAGGACGTTGGACGTGAGGATGCGGGTACGTGAACACCGACGACACTTCAGTCAAGCAAGATACTCAGTGAAGAGCCTCCCAAATGCCATCCATGTGACATGGAGGGAACAGTCTGGAGAAACTGCAAACTGCCAGGGCTGCATTATTTGTAAACAGAAAGTGGGAACCAGTTTGTGTCACTGATGCCAAGGGCAGAATAAAAACAAGTGAGCTTGAGAAGATAAGGAGACACCAACCGAAGGAGACTGCTCTGTCACGGTAGACTTCATTTTTTCATTGTAGATTTTAAAAGCATAATAGTTTCTACCATTTTAGGAAGTATTTAGTTATGGTAATATTTGGAAGCAGAAACTTAGTTCCCAGTTGGGGGATTAGGATCAATATGGATAATATCTCTTAATCTGATGTAGTGAAGAAGGGGTAACTCTATTTATTGATTACTTATAATGTGCTACTCATTTTTCTTCATTATTTTTATTGTAGTATAGTTACTTAACGATGTTGTATTAGTTTCTGTGGTACAGCAAAGTGAATCAGCTATATGTATATGTGTATCCCCTCTTATTTAGATTTTCTTCTCGTTTAGGTCACCACAGATCCCTGAGTAGAGTTCTCCATGCTAAACAGTGTGTTCTCATTAGTTACCTAGATTATACTAGCAGTGTATACATGTCAGTTCCAGTCATTTTTCACCCATTGGCTCATTTAATCTTTCTATAACAACCCTGTGAGGTTGCTATCATCATCTCTCATCTTCAACCTTGATTTTGGATGTACCAGCCTTCAGAACTGTGGAAGGGTTTGTTAAGTCACCTAGTGTGTGGTAATTTGTTAGAGAAGCCTGAGCTAAGACACTGTCCAAGGTGCATGCCAAGTTGCTGCTGTTACATTCAGCTCTTAATGAACCCATGGACCGTAGCCCACCAGGCTCCTCTTGTTCATGGGGTTCTCCAGGCAAGGACATTGCCTCCTCCGGGGTTCTTCCCAACTCAGGGATCGAACCTGCCTCTCCTGCCTTGGCAGGTGGATACCTTACCACTGAGCCATAGGGAACCTCCAATTAATGAGCAAGAGACAGTAAAAAGAAGAGAAAGAGGAATAAGAAGAAGGAAGGTGAGGCCTTCCCTGATGGTCCAGTGGCTGGGACTCTGCGCTCCCAGTGCAGGGGGTCTGTGTTCCATCCCTGGTCAGGGAGCTGGGTCCTGCATGTGGCAGCCAGGAGTCCCATGCCACAGCTGAAGGTCCTACTTGCCGCAACTAAAACTTTCTCATGCCACATGAAGATTGAAGATCCTGCCACATGAAGATTGAAGATCCTGCATGTTACATCTGAGACTCAGCACAGCCAAATAAATAATTTTTTTTTTTCAAAGAATAAAGAATAAGTGGGAGGTGGTAACGAAAGGGGAGTTGCTCAGTTGTGTCCAACTCTTTGCAATCCCTACAGTCTTTGGACTGTAGCCTGCCAGGCTCCTCTGTCCATGGAATTCTCTAGGCCTGAATACTGGAGTGGATAGCCTATCCCTTCACCAGGGGATCTTCCTGATCCAGGAATTGAACTGGAGTCTCCTAACGTTGCAGGCAGATCCTTTCCCCACTGAGCTACCAGGGGAGCCCGGGTGGCAGAGTCCTTCCTAACTGCCTCAGGTAGAAGGAGCTTCGTTTTTACCCTTTGGGCTCCACTCGGTGCTTCCTAGCAGGGAGGAGGGACAGCACTGGAAACCTGTGAGTCCTCCGGCAAAGACCGCGAGGGCCAGGGGCCACCCTCATGCCTCATCCCCCGGGACACAGAGGAAGCCACCTTCCCTCCAATACCCTTGTCCCCAGGGCAGCTTTGTTCAAAGAGCCCTGGTCTTTGGGGCATCCGGGTGAAGCCAGCTCCCTCCCTGGCTGTCTTCCTGCCGTGCATTCATTGGTCTCCAGCTCACTGAACATGCCGTCTGACCCTCGAATGTGTGCGGTGCAGGAAAAATAACGTGTAGATCGACAGCGTGGGAGAAGGCCGAGGGAACAGGGAGAGCATTTCAGTTGCCGGTTGAGGTGGATGGCTTTTCCCCTCTGAGCTGCTCGGCAGTGTTCCGGAGGGTTTGGCTCTGACTCGGCCCTGCTGCCGATGCTGCCAGGCCTCGTAGGGAGAATCTGGGCAGCCTCCAGAGGAAAACGCTGAGCACGCGGAGGCAGGTTCGACTGCCTTGCGCTGGTACCCCAAAGTTGCTCCTGCCACCTTTTGAGAATTGAAAATCTGAAAGCAAGCACTCGGGGCCCCTTGGACTGCTCTCCTTGGCTCCTGCCCTCTCTCCCTGCTCCAGCCTCTCCCCGGAGCTGGGCAGTGGCCGCTCCTGGCCTGGGAGGAGGAACGTCCTGAGTCAGGGCTCAGTGAGTAGCTGTGGCTTCACCCCCAGTCCCCGAGGGCTTGGAGAGCCGACCCGCTTTCTCCACAGGAAACTGTAGGGCTGGGGCCAGTGCAGCAGGCTAGCTTGATGTGAGTTAGCCAAAAAAAAAAACAAAAAACCAGCAGCAGCCCACACGTCCAGAGTGGACTTGTTTGAAAACAACCCACACTCCCAACAAACCCGCTCTCGTCTGGGCAGCACTGTGGCCCAGTGTCTGCCTCTGTGTCAGGTCCCCCAAACCTAGACATGGGAGCCTGGCGCCCAGCAGCCCGGAACGATGAATCCATAGAAAGATGTGGGCCACAGCACCAGCCCTGAAGTGAATCCCTCGCTGAAAGAGCAGACAGAGAGCTGGGCCAAGGCTGGACGTGGGAGGGAGCCTCCAGGCCCTCCTGCCCCCGTGGACATCCATGCTGGAGTCCAGAAAGGGGAGCGAGGGAGCTTCCCTTCTAAACATGGCAAACATCTCCAAGGAGGAAAAGGGCTCTTGCAGAAGCGCCGGGAAGGCAGCATTTGAAGCTGCTGCTGGCAGGGCCAGGGAGTGGGCTGGGGCTGTCTACTCCCCCACCCTCTGGCTCACTGGGAACCCCATGCCTCTCTGACATCATGGATGAAAATCAGGCCGAGCTTTCCAATATTGGGGCCACCCCGCCCCGCTCAGCCCCGCCAGCTGGACCCTCCCAAAACGGGATCTCTTTTGTCAGCTGCCTTTTATAGAACTATAAAAACCAAAAGTTCAAGTAAGAAGCCTTAGACCAGTCTTCAAAGCAGGCAGGCTCTTCCTCCCATGCTCTTCCTGCCTTTTCTTACCTCGAGGCTCCCCATTCGAGGCTGCTCAGTTGCTGGCTTCTGTCTCACTCACATAAAGATCCTACAACCCCCAAAGTCACATTAATCTGCTGAGGAGGGGGTTTTGGATGTAGGGGAAAAGATATCTTCCCAGGTGGTGCTCGTGGTAAAGAACCTGCCTGCCAGTGCAAGAAATGCAAGAGATGCAGGGTTCGATCCCTGCCTGGGTCAGGAAAATCCCCTGGAGGAGGAAATGGCAACTCACTCCAGTATTCCTGCCTGGGAAATTCCATGGAGCCTGGTGGGCTACAGTCCATGGAGTTGCAAAGAGCTGGACACAGCTGAGTGAGCACACAAGGGAAGAAGAGTTAGGCTGCATGACCTGGGAGGGAAGGAAGGTACCTCTTTAACGCAGAGGAGGGGAACACAGGGCCACAGTCAGTGGGCATGAGACTTCTGCCAAATAACTGTGATCTTTGCCAGTTTGGATGGCCTCTCTTTGGGCATCTGAATCCTTTGGCCAAGGAATAAGTGAATAGGACAGTGGGACGCCAGATGACTTATTCTTAGTTGAGTTTTGAAAAGAGGGAATATGAAGTCTGAGTGATGAAGAATTGATACTTTCAAGTTGTAGTGTTAGAGAAGACTCTTAGAGAGTCCCTTGGACAACCAGGAGATCAAACAAGTCAATCCTAAAGGAAATCAACTCTTAAATATTGGAAGGACTGATGCTGAAGCTGAAGCACCAATACTTTGGCCACCTGATCCAGAGAGCCAACTCATGGAAAAAGACCCTGATGCTGGGAAAGACTGAAGGCGGCAGGAGAAGGGAGCGACAGAGAATGAGATGGCTAGATAATATCACCAACTCAGTGGATATGAATTGAGGTAAACTCCGGGAGACAGTGAATGACAGAGGAGCCTCGCATGTGGAGATCCCTGGGGTCACAAAGAGTCAGACATGACTTAGCAACTGAACAACAACCACAAAGCTTGAAAAAGGAGTTGAATTCCTGACTTCTTAAGAGAAGACCTGAGCCATAGATGGCCCTAACTTAATAATGGCTGCATAAAGAAAAAAATGGATAAAATGAGTTCTCATCAACTTCTTAACAAATAATTAGACTTTGACTAAGATCAGTTGAAAAAGATCTTGGTGATTCTTGGGGCAATGAGACTGCTTCTACAGTTTAGGAAGCCCTAGTCATATTGTCTAAACACATGAGAAGAAAAATAAAAATGCAATGGAACTCACCCAAAGGTGCAAGATGAACTGAGTCAGTACAACTGCATCTGTGGACCATGTTGTTCTGGCTTTTCCTTTTAAGCACACGGTCTAGCCACAACTTAAAAGGATTAATGTGAAATGGAAGAAAAGGTGTTGGTAAGACTCTTCTATTTGCCTTGAAAATGAACTGAAATCATTCTGTCGTTTTTGAGACGGTATCCAAGTATTGCGTTTTGGACTCTTGTTGACTGTGAGTGAAAGTCTCTCAGTCGTGTCCGACTCTGTGACCCCATGGACTATACAGTCCCTGGAATTCTCCAGGCCAGAATCCTGAAGTGCCGTAGCTGTTCCCTTCTTCAGGGGTTCTTCCCAACCCAGGGATCGAACCCAGGTCTCCTGCCTTGTAGGTGGATTTTTTTAACAGCTGAGTCACTAGGGAAGCCCTGTTGACTATGAGGGCTACTCCATTTCTTCTAATGGATTCTCACTCAGTAGATATAATGGTCATCTGAATTAAATTAACCCATTCCCTGTCATTTTAGTTCACTGATTCCTAAAATGTCCTCCCTCTTGGAGGAGGTAGCCATCAGCCCCATGATAGAGCCAAGAGCAGATGACCCACAAACTGCAGAGCAATTATACCAAAGATATTCTCTCACTGTTAAAAAAGTTCTAGGACCCACAACAGATTTCCCAACCTGGGGATCTGGCAAAGGGACTGAGAACCCCTAGAGAGTTTGACTTTGGAGGGCAGTGGAATTTGATTACAGAACTTCCACAGGACTGGGGAAACAGACTCTTGGAGGGCACAAATAAAACCTTGTGTACACCAGGACCCCAGAGAAAGGAACAGTGTCCCCATAAGAGACTGAGCCAGACTTGCCTGTGAGTGTCTGGGTGTCTCTGGCAGAGGCGTGGGTCCACAGTGGCCTGCTGCAGGGTCAGGGGCACTGAATACAACAGTGTGTGCAGAAGTCCTTTTGAAGGAGGTGCCATTACCCCTACCATAGTCTAGTCTCAGGCCAAACAACAGGGAGGGAACACAGCCCCACCCATCAACAGAAAAAACTGGATAAAAGATTTACTGAGCATGGCTCCACCCATCAGAGCAAAACCCAGTTTCCCCCACAGTCAGTTCCTCCCATCAGGAAGATTCCATAAGCCTCTAATCCTTATCCATCCAAGGGCAGACAGAATGAAAACCACAGTTACAGAAAACTAACCAAATAGATCACATGGACCACAGCCTTGCCTAACTCAGTGAAACTATGAGCCATGCCATGTAGGGCCACCCAAGAGGGATGGGTCATGGTGGAGAGTTCTGACAACATGGGGTCCACTGGAAAAGAGAACGGCAAATCAATTCAGTATTCTTGCCTTGAGATCCCCATGAACAGTATGAAAAGGCAAAAAAAGATATGACACTGAAAGGTGAGCTCCCCAGCTTGGTAGGTGCCCAGTATGACTGGAGATCAGTGGAGAAATAACTCCAGAAAGAATGAAGAGACAGAGCCAAATAAGAAACAGTGCCAAGCTGTGGATGTGATGGGTGATGAAAGCAAAGCCCGATGCTGTAAAGAGCCATACTGCATAGGAACCTGGAATGTTAGGTCCCTGAATCAAGGCAAATTGGAAGTGGTCAAACAGGAGATGGCAAGAGGGAATATTGACATTTCAGGAATCAGTGAACTAAAATGGACTGGAATGGGCACATTTAATTCGGATGACCATTATATCTACTACTGTTGGCAAGAATCCCTTGGAAGAAATGGAGTAGCCCTCATAGTCAGCAAAAGAGTCTGACCACAGGACCAGAGAAGGTCAGTTTTCATTCCAATGCCAAAGAAAGGCAATGCCAAAGAATGTTCAAACTACCGCACAATTGCACTCATTTCACACATTAGCAAAGTAATGCTCAAAATTCTCCAAGCCAGGCTATAACAGTATGTGAACTGAGAGTTTCCAGATGATCAAGCTGAATTTAGAAAAGGCAGAGGAACCAGAGATCAAATTGCCAGCATCTGCTGGATTATCGAAAAAGCAAGAGAATCCCAGAAAAAATATTTACTTCTGCTTCATTGACTATGCCAAAGCCTTTGCGGTGGATCACACAAACTGGAAAATTCTTCAAGAGATGGGAATAGCAGACCCCTTACCTGCCTCCTGAGAAATCTGTATGCAGGTCAAGAAACAACAGTTAGAACCTGACTTGGAACAATGAACTGGTTCCAAATTGGGGAAGAAGTATATCAAGGCTGTATATTGTCACCCTGCTTATTTTACTTATATGCAGAGTACATCATGAGAAACGCCGGGCTGGATGAAGCAGAACCTGGAATCAAGATTGCTGGAAGAAATATCAATAACCTCAGATAACGCAGATGACACTACCCTTATGGCAGAAAGTGAAGAGAAACTAAAGAGCCTCTTGATGAAAGTGAAAGAGGAGAGTGAAAAATTTGGCTTAAAACTCATGGTATCTGGTCCTATCACTTCATGGCAAATAGATGGGAAAACAATGGCAAGAGTGACAGACTTTATTTTCTTGGGGCTCCAAAGTCACTGCAGACAGTGACTGTAGCCATGAAGTTAAAAGACCCTTGCTCCTTGGAAGAAAAGCTATGCCCAACCTAAACAGCATGTTAAAAAAGCAAAGGCATTACTTTGCCGACAAAGGCCCGTCTTGTCAAAACTATGGCTTTTCCAGTGGTCATGTATGGATGTGAGAGTTGAATTATAAAGAAAGCCAAGCACCGAAGGATTGATGCTTTTGAACTGTGGTGTTGGAGAAGTCTCTTGAGAGTCCTTGGACTGTAGGGAGATCAAACCAGTTAATCCTAAGGGAAATCAGTCTTGAATGTTCATTGGAAGGACTGATGCTGAAGCTGAAGTTCCAATACTTTGCTACCTGATGTGAAGAACTGACTCATTTGAAAAGACCCTAATGCTGGGAAAGATGGAAGGCAGTAGGAGAAGGGGACGACAGAGGATGAGATGGTTGGATGGCATCACTGACTCGATGGGCATGAGTTTGAGTAAGCCTTGGGAGTTGGTGATGAACAGGGAAGCTTGGTGTGCTGTAGTCCATGGGGTTGCAAAGAGTTGGACACAACTGAGCGACTGACCTGATTCCTCTTCATTTTAGTTCACTGATTCCTAAAATGTCCAAGTTCACTTGGACACATCTTGCTCCCTTCTTTGCTCACATGAGATCATTTATCTTGACTTGATCAAGAGATCTTTTTCCCCCAAGGGATATATTCTCTTGGCCTCAAGGATATATGTTGAGTATTAACATTCCTGTGAGTCTCTGAGATTATATCAGGCTGTTATACAACTGGCATTATAAGTGAAAAGGATCTTAAAGGTAAGACGTGGGTCAAAGTCTTTAATGTGTGAATGAAGTTGAGGGAGCTTAAATGACTTCTGTTCACCTCTACACTGATCATTGATGATATACTATTATTACTATTGCTCTTCTTGTTTTTGCTGTTGTTATTCTTATTTAGGACCCTCACAGGATAAACTTTGTTCTGCATACTGGGGACTCATTGGTGAACAAAAGGGGACCAAGATACTCTTGTTTTATGAAGCCTGCAGACTGTTTGGGAAACTTACCATTAAAAGAAGTGATACTTGGGAAGATCATATTTTTTCCAGAAAATGATGAAAACATTGATGGTAGTTTAGGTAGGATGGCCAGGGAGGGCTTCTTTAAGCAGGTGGCCTCTGAGATGAGCTGTCAGTGACGATACAGTCAGCCATAGAAGCTCTGAGATAAGAGTTTCCAGGTGGGACTGCACTAGTAGTACAGTGGTTAAGATTTCATCTTCCAGTGCAGGGGTGCGGGTTCAATCCCTGTTTGGGGAGCTGGGATCCCACATGCCCAAAAAGCAAAATGAAAAACAAACAATCTTGTAACAGATTCAATAAAGACGTTCAAATTTGTCCACATGGGAAAAAAAAAAAAATCAGTTTTCCAGGTAACAGGATGCTGCTAAGCTGCTAAGTCGCTTCAGTCGTGTCTGACTCTGTGTGACCCCATAGACGGCAGCCCACCAGGCTCCCCCATCCCTGGGATTCTCTAGGCAAGAATATTGGAGTAGGTTGCCATTTCCTTCTCCAATGCATGAAAGTGAAAAGTCAAAGTGAAGTCGCTGAGTTGTGTCCTACTCTTTGCGACCCCATGGACTGCAGCCTATCAGCCTCCTCCGTCCATGGGATTTTCCAGGCAAGAGTACTGGAGCGGGGTGCCATTGCCTTCTCCGAGGTAACAGGATGGCAAGTGCAAAAGCTCTGAGGCTGGAACATTATTAGTATTTTTTGGAGACAGATAGATCACTGAAGCTGAAGTACAGTAGGAAGAGTGAATAGGGAGACTGTGTGTGTGTTCAGTCATGTCCAACTCTTTGTAACTCATGCACAAGGCTCCTCTTTCATGGGGTTTCCCAGGCAAGCATACTGGAGTGGGTTGCCATATCCTCCTCCAGGGCATATTCCCCACTCAGGGGTCAAACCCATGTCTCTTCCATCTCGTGTATTGGCAGGCAGAGCTTTTTATCCCTGAGCCACCTGGGGGGTCTAGATGAGACCCACGGCCTCTTCCATCTGACACGGTTCCTTCAGCCTTTCACACCCTTCATTCCTTTCTTCCCATCTGTATCATCACTGCCTTGCAAAAGGCTCAGCACCCCCTCTTTCTCCAGCTGGTTGACCTGGAGGAACATCTCTTCCTCTGCTTCCTCCTCACTCTCCACAGACTCTGAGCCTGCATTTGAATCTGGCAGGAGGGGAACGCAAAGCAGAGCTACCTGATCGTGTATTCATTTTTGACCACAAACCTCCCCCAGACCCTGGCAATCACACTCCACCCCCTGATCAAGTCCCAAGCCCACTCTCCAAGGCCACATGTCACATCTCTCTTCTTGCTTTCACCCACTCACTGTCAGGGGTTAAATGCATCTTTTATTCACTGAGAAAACAGAAGCAGGCAGAAGAGAACTTCCTTTTCTGCATATAAATGTATGACCTGCCTCATCCTTCAGGACCACATATTATGCGTTCCGTGGGGACCACAGCCTGCTCCCCTCTGAGATGGACTGCGTTGCTGGGGCACCAGGTTCCATCTTGAATTACCTACATGGAGCCTTTGCTCCACAGCAATCTAACCATCTCTTAATATTATCTTTTATCTCCAGTGTTTCAGTCACATCAGCCTGCAAATGCTCTGAAATCTCCCCCATTCCAGACAACCTCCACCTTCCCCAGTAGCACCTCCGATAGGTCGAAGGCGCTACTTTTTGTCATCTATTTCTGCTTCATTGACTATGCCAAAGCCTTTGTGTGGATCACAATAAACTGTGGAAGATTCTGAAATAGATGGGAATACCAGAGCACCTAACCTGCCTCTTGAGAAATCTGTATGCAGGTCAGGAAGCAATAGTTAGAACTGGACATGGAACAACAGACTGGTTCCAAATAGGAAAAGGAGTACGTCAAGGCTGTATATTGTCACCCTGCTTATTTAACTTCTATGCAGAGTACATCATGAGAAACGCTGGG